>JAIPMN010009079.1:0-14422 GCA_020650975.1 Apostichopus californicus | reverse complement strand
ATATTAATATTTCGTAATAATTTATTCAGGCGAGTGAAGTCCAGGAATTTCTATTAACAGAAATAGTCCTAAGGCAGAACAATTTGACATTTGATATCGAAGAGAAAATAGCTTATACTTAGTTGAAACCCCATCTCGGTATCGTTCTTAACGCTAGATATGTTCTTCGAATGTAACTTTTTCTTTACCATTTAGGATGTGGTTTCGACCTCAAGATGCAGTATTTACAGCACTGTCTTAAAATTGGGTACTTTCATGACTAATTTATAATATCAGGCTCTTCTAAAAAGAAAACATTGTAATTCACAAACTAAATCCCGCATAATCCAAACTAAAAGAACCAAGTTAAAATAATCGGAAGACTGGCACTGATATAAAATCAATGCTCATTTTCAAGATAAAAAAAAAAATCCCCAAAAAAGTTTATACTATCGACAAATGAGAAGTCTCTTTGCAAACTTTATTAAAAATGTTTCATTTTTAGCGACTTCTTTGCAAATGTTGCCAAAACACACAAGTCTGCCATATCATTACAACACCTTTGGTAGGTTTGCATCAAAGTAAAGTTTCATTTCATGCATATAATGTTCGTTAATCATGACCGACATGATTCTCAAAAGATATTGCCAAAAAATTTCTTGTGCAATAAGTTTGCTGTCAAGATTACATATCTCCGGCAAAAGATCAACCAAAAATGTACCAAATATGACAAAAAAGAAAACCAATACTACATGCAGAGAAAAACAAAAGAAGTACTACAAATTTGTATGGTCCCCTTACCCCTTACCCTTAAAATGCTACATTTCTCAATGTGATGAAGATCAACTAAAAGTCCTTTTTGGCTGCAATACAGACATTACCTAAAGATGCTTATCATTAAAATAGGTATAAATATAGAAAATATAAGGACTGGTCCACTTAAATTACCAAAATAGTGTCTCATGGTTAACAGAAACCAGTGTAAATAGCCTCCAGTTTTCTCTTTTGATTTCTATGGAAACAAGAAAAAATCATATGAAAATACAACACTGACATTAACATTTTTCAATCATGGTTTTTACTCTAAAGTGACATTAGTATTGATTTTGAAAAAAAAAATTCCCACTATGTGACACAACAACTCGAGAGCTAATAAATTATTTCAACATTTTTATTTAATATAATAAATAGATGAATCATTTTGTTGAATCAAATAATATAATAGTTTGAACAATACTCTCTCCTGGTTGACAACATTCCTGCAAAGTAGCACCCATCAAAAGTGGCACTCAACAAAGTTGAACAATTAAATTTATGTATTTGGTTGGCCCTATGAAAATCATCAACCTTCTCGTTTTTCATTTAATTTATTTACATATTTTCATTTATTGATTTTGTGTGTGTGTGTATGTGTCAAATCTCAAAGGCGCATATATAAGCAATTTAAAGAGCTAACTAAGATCATTTTCCATTTCATGGCAACTCTCTTTTTAATTGCAGTATCATTAAAACATCTCTGATGACACTAATTAACGAAGAATCCAAAATATGTTGTGTTTCGAGTTATTGTTTAAATGGAGGCATAACCCTGACGACACTAAACCTTCTTTTTTCTTCAGCTCACCAATAACTCTTTGAGACTCTTCCAATAGTTAATTTTATCTTCTAATTCTTAAAGCATCCGTAACTGTATCTATAGCATCCATTTTATCTACCGAAAAGTCAAACCAGATATAAGGCATGTCAATGGTTTCGACCCAAAAGACGTAGACATTTTCAACTTCAGGGACTGGGAAATATTCCTTCAATTACAAACCTACTCCTTTGTTCATGATCCTAGATCGGAGTGCACTTGGTGGTTTTTTACTCACATATTTTAGTCCGGAACTTTCAACAAACGATGTTATAGCTTGACTTTCTTTGGTCACAGGACTCAGGTACGTTTCCACTTCTTTTCTTCTCCACCAGTTCTTTGAATTTTTGCTAAAGGAAAAATTGAGAGAAGATTGTGATTTAATACTTGTGTGAAGAGTAAAACAAATCAGTTAAACAAACGCTCTAAAAGCTTGTTATTACAAAAAATTAGAGAACATTTCCTATGCATTTCCATAATCTGTTCTGGACTATAAAGTTACGAGAAGATGCAAAGCCAACCATCGTCTTAGGTTTTTTAGGTCAAGACTATAAATCATCTTAAAACTTTTCGATTAATTTCAGCATTTACAATACTTTACAACTGTGTCTCTTCTACAGTAAATTCATAGGTAAAAAACTATTACTGACTTAAAACCTTGAAAAGTAAAATGATTGTTGCTATGGTTTCCATTTTAAAGAATCTGAAGTTGACATTAAATAGAAAAGTTTACATGTTCAATCTATAATAGCAACTTTTATCACCTAAGATAGAAGAATAAAAAAAAAAATGTTTTCTGGAGAAAAAAAAAAGGAAAGAAAATAGATCGCTTACCTCCAAGCAGTGAAATGATAATGGTATAGCTTTGCTCGGATGAACTTTGGTGGAGACTTTGGGAATGGATTATGGTCGATAAGATCGAGAACTGCACCAAATGAAAAAGAAAATCAGACGAAAGCTTATTAAGGCACAACAAGAGTGTCAACAAGAAAGCCGACCAGCTGCTGCAAAGTCTTCTGCAGGCAAGGCCGAATCAATATCAAAGAAGTTTCGAGAGTGTGTAAAAGTAAGTTGGCCTGACGTTTCGATCCTAGCAGGATCTTCTTCAGAGGCTAAATGACAAGTAACAGTAACAGAAGGGACAAAACCACGCACAGAATACAGACAGGTTAATGAGCATGGTGAACACAAAGAGATATATGTAAGGGGATTAGTAGACAAGGGATGGAGAGAAGAAAGAAAGAAACCAACAGGGGAAGAGGAGAGGTGGGAGATAAACAGTGGAGGGACAAAAAGAGGATTAAGGGAAGGGGGAAAAGTTGGGAGAGTATCCTTGCACACCTACAATGCCCAATTTGGGGAACTTAAGATTACATAAGATTACATCCTATGAAGCCTGGCTGCAGGATGCTGCAGCCCCCTCAGCAGCTCCCAATTCTTGACAAATTACCTAAGAGGGATTTGTATCTTCTTGAGGAGGAAATGTATACACTTGTTTCTCCAATGCAGTGTTACAGGGAAAAAAAGCTTTAAAAGGCCTAATCCAGCGTGTGTAATACGTGATTCCTGCAAGGTGTGCAAGAGATGGTGCTTTAACTCCCTTTCACGTACCTGTACATAACCTGAATATGCAATTTTATAGCAACTGGTTTGCACCTGCAAAGTAAATGCCATCATTGGAAGCCAACAATACTATCACACTTTTTCTCATGTCTACATAAGAATTAAAGCCACAATTTTTTATGGTAATTAAATTTCAAAGCTATTTGCTAGCAGATTGGAATAAAAACTTCTCAATCATTGGAACAGGTTTTGAGGGAAATTCACGGAAAGTCCTCGTGGGAATTCACTCTGCAAAAATTCAAATATAGAAACCAAACCAGAAAATACGGAAACAGCGGAGAGGTGTGAAACAAAATATAAATGTAATGAGTACAGCAGTGTTTGACTTTTCTTTTCATTTTGAATTACCCATTTGTATCAGGAGAACTCTGTTGTTTGCTTTATATGGACAATTTTCTATCTTGGAAAAGGTAGCTAAAAAATTACCGGAGGCTCCAAGGCGTGGGTATCAAAGAACGTACGCAGGCACGAATTTCTTAGTCGAGAGCCAGAGTGTAAATGTCTCCTGTATTTTTGATCAGGTCAGAGTTACAATACAACGGAATTTGTATTAATTAGCATAGTATGTATAGAACTTTTTATTATGTAATTAGCTTGGCACAGATATTTAAAGGTACAGTATATGTTCTTGAATATATAACAGACAACACCGGGAAATCACCCTTCGTAGCAAACATGGTTCGTTGGAAATTCAGCAAGAGTTTCGACCTCGCTCATAGCTGTTAGAAAGTTTTATACAACACCTAATTGTATTCTGGTCATTTGATTGGTCAATTGCTCGTTGATTGCATGCAAAATCAGCTCTATTCCACTCTATGAAATAGAACCATGGGTTATACTTTTTTGGTAGCACTTCTTCCAATGGTAAGAGAGCAGAGAAACCTGTCTGTTCAAAACAATCTGTTGCATTAGTGCATTTTACCCATCTTAATATAATATGTTGTATAAAACAAATAATGAATGGTTTCCATTCGTGCAATAGTGCAAATATTTCATTCGTTGAAAGATGTAATTTGTTCCATTCAACTCGGCTGTGCCTCGTTGAATGGAACATTCCATCTTTCAACTCATGAAATATTTGCACTATTGCACTCATAACCATTCATTATTTGTATAATATTCAACAAACTCTGAGATACTTTTTTTACACTCGTCCTGAGTAGCATTAGTGAAGAGTATCTGATACCCAGACAGATAACACTGGAAAGTACAAGATCACGAAGAAACCGAATACTAGAATAGAGGTGGTTCCTGATACCACAATTCTATAGTGAGACAGATAAACAGGGTATGCAGACCTCCCAGCCGCTCTTCAACAAAATATCGGTTTCTTTAAAGGTGTACATGAAGAAATGAAGGTTTTTAAAGGCTTAAAAGATGAAAATATAGGTTTTTAAAGGTCCAAAATGAAGTTTATCTGTAACATACTCACCATCTATATACATTTTTACATCATCTGTGGTCCTTATTTAAAATACCTGACTTATACAAAACTCTTGTTTGTGAGTCTGCTTTTTTTTATCACTTCATGAATCATGCCTGGCTGTCCACAAAAACTTAATGGCCAATGGTTAGCATGTCTGAATACAATATTCCTACTCTAAACTAAATCTTTAAAAAAAAAAATTTTTACTTAAAAATAAGGTTTTAAAGATTATTTTTGAAAAATAAAGAGCCATGTTTTAAATAAAAAGTTTTTAAATGAATCATGCCAATGGTTAGCATGACTAAATACAATATTCCTAATCTATAAACTAAATCGTTAAAATATTTTTTTTTTACTTAAAATAAAACTAAAGGTTTTAAAGAGTGTTTTTGAAAAATAAAGAGCCGTGTTTTAAATAAAGGTTTTGAAAAAATAAGATGAGGGGACGAGGAGGCAAGCCCAAAGGAGATGCTTCCTTTAGCAACCTGTAATATTGTAAAAGAATAAAATCAGTACTAAAGTGAATCAATTACCTTCCTCTTGATTGGTTAATAATCGATAGATCAGGCTGATGAACCAAGGATTTTGTCGGGCCGAACCGAGAGCCGCGAACCACATCTGCCAATCGAGACGTGGTTGATGAGGAGCTGAAGTTATAAATTTAATTTACGAATTTTACGAATGATTTCATAAAAGACTTATCTCTTTCGACAATTTAAACATGGGACAATGCTAGATCAAAACCCTTCAGGGACTGCATTGTGGTAATTTATTAAAAGAAATTGTGTCTCAAAGCAGTATTTTTACACTATTGTATACACCTTAAATGACTATTACTTGAAATAAATTTCGGTTGGTCAAACTATTCAAGATATCTGGTTCAATCCATACCAAATGAACAAGATTCGGATATTACTATTGATATGCAGTGTTTATGCCCAGATGTCTCAAAAGGAAGAAAACGAGCAAAAATAGTCAGAAACATTTTTGGTGGCTGGGATATGGTCACACCTAGGTTTAACAACATTAAGTTCAGCATCTTCTAAACAGCTACTTATTTCCATGTAATTTGGAGGGTACTTTTCTCATGTGTACAGACTAAAACGTGTTTTAATTTATGCATATCGTGAAGGAACTAGTGCCAGCCTTCCAATTAAGCAGAGTGTCATGTTTCCTCCTTTTGGGACATCGGGGAAAACATCAGATCAGTATCAGAAAATTTGAGATGGTCGCCTGGCAATCTTTTGTTAATTTGACCAACCTGTCACAATATTTTCACAAAAAGAGATTAAATGTACTAAAGGCAATTACTGATTCCATTGAATTCCCAAATTAATAAACAACTAAAATTACATCAGAGGTTTGATCCCCAAACTTAACAGGACAGCAAAAAAGAAACATTTTTGTGATTCTGAATACTTACCAACGACTGCAGGAACAGCAGAGATGTCACCTGGCTTGTATTTAAATTCGTATGGCTGAAATTATACCGAAAAATGACCAAAGAAAAAATGATTTACAAAAACAAATACTTTAATAGTCACATGTGTTCTGTCATCTCTGAAAGGCTGAATGTTAATCTCCAACCGTTCTGATATGCAGGTTCATGGAGCTAAGTTGAACATTTGACACCATAATGGTACATGTGTGTGGAGCAACGTCATTATATCAAATATGAACCATAAATACCATATATTAAAGTGCTGTTATCATGAAATAAAACATGCTCAAGAGCGCTGTACAAAAGAACCAATACCTGGAATATAAAATTACCAAATTAAGAAAACCTAAAAGTAATAACAACGGCAATAAAAGTAAAAAATGATACAAGACAGGGTTATAAACCACAATAAAGAACATAAAAATATAAATATACATAAAAATGGGCACAGTAATGTGAATAAAACAACGAATAAGATTAATGCCCATACTCAAGCCTAAAAAGATAAGTTTTCAAATGCTTCTTAAAAGTGTCAATAGATGTGATATTTCTCAAGTGATGAGGAAGAGAATTCCAGAGTTTAGGACCTGCTGCACTGAATGAACCAGAATATTACTTCACTGAAGGACCAAATTATGTGGTTAAAGCCTCACCTTGAGTCACAGGTGGATTATAGACAAAAAAACTGTGATTTGACAGTGACTTTCAGTGATTTTAGAACTCAGCTTAGGAAGGACTTACCATCCTCTGTCGGGGGAAAAGGTGAATCAAATTCACACTGGGGTCATACCCTGCGCAATTAATTTTTTTTTAATAATCCATACCGACGGAAGTTCTGACCTGAGAGGTCAAACTGACGATAGTATAAGGCCAGTAAGCTCATGCAAACGGATTCTGGACTTTTCTTGCATGTGAAGTCTTTGACTACGAAATTTGGCAAAAGCAGATTCCGTAAGTACTCAGTAAGTCAAACTTTGATGAGTCTAAGCCTAAAAGCTGAAATATATAGTATTGTCTATGCACACATCACTGAGATGTGCCCTTCAGTGTGTTATCCCTGTATACATATATTGTATACTCAGGGATGTGCCCAGGATTTCCTGAGTGCCAGGTATACTGATCGCTGTCTTGTGGGAGGGGTCTAAGGGGGAGGGGGTGTCCCCCTCCCCTTTGAGAAATTTTTCGATTTTTGAAGGTGTTCAGATGCCAAATGCTGGCACTTGTGAAGCTTTTTAAGCACATACACAAGTACTAGTTTTGCTAACAATTTACATTTTTAAAATTTTTTTTTTCAATTTATGTTGAATATATTGTTAGGAATGTCGGGATTTTAGATGAAACTAGTGCTGGGCGGGATTCACAATTTTAAGACAGTGCTGGGCGGTAATATTTAGTGCTGGGCAGAGGCCGCCCAGTGCCGCCCAGCGTGGGCACATCCCTGTTTACTGTATTTAAAGGATGTATCATGGTCCAATGGCTGAGGCCCTGGACTATCAGTCTGATGATTGCCAAGTTCAAGTCCTGGCCAGATCATTATGCTGTTTCCTTCTGTGAGGCACATAGCCTCTCTGTGGCCCAGGCGTATAACTTTGGAGCTGCAGGGTAACTTGTTAATATAGTTGTGTGTGCTGGTTAGTGACTACACCCTAGGAGAAGCCCCCAGTGGACATGTTGATGTTGTGCATTGTAGTGCCCCACGAGCTACTGTTTAAATTGTGCACATTTAGGCATGTGGGTGTGACAAGTTAACAATGACCATGGGTTAATGTTGTACAACTCGTGTGAGAAGGCTTTGCGTTGATACAAGACAGTGTACCTTGAAACTTAAGACCTTACTTTATATTATTACAAATTAGTGTACAACCAGAGCAAAGATGAAAAACCAAACTGCAAGCCTTGGTGATATAACTTGTGTAACCACAATTTCTAGTTTCTGGAACGATTCCCTTACCTTCCAACCAGCCGTGAGATTGTTACTGCCCTCTATGACCACTTCCGGTCTTCCTCCAACGCCCGTCATACTGCGGAAGAGCCCGTAGGAATGAGTTAGCTGAAGAAAATCTGACCCTCTACTCCATTTGTGGACGATCGGTGCTAAATTTTGCTGTGCATCTCTGTCCACTCGAGTCAACGACGGCTGCCATGGAGAAATACAGTAGACAGATTGCTACTTACGAGGATTGTTTTGAGCGTCGTACCAAACGATCAGGACAAAACCAAACAAAGTTGGTTACTGTCTTTGATGTTAGATGTAACATGTTTTGTTGTATACATACAGCAGCTTGCTCCTTCAAATGGGCATTTTGTCAAATTTTCTATCAAATGCTGCCCAGTTATAGACACTCCGCATGAGGGGCTTATAGTTATGAGACTTGAATAGGCACAACCAAGATCACTTTTAATTAACGTAAATAGCATATGGTGAGTCTCAAACAGAACCAAGCATCGCATGAGCTAAAATAACAGCAGGGAAACATTTTTTGACAACGTTTCAGCACTCTCCATAACTTGTTCATCAGACTTCTATAGTTGTGCCCAATATTTGATAAAAAAGAAGTTGTTTTGTTTCCCCAATAAATCACTTAAGTTGTTGCATATCATTTCACCCATCTCGCTTCCGGGAGCAGGAATGGGAGCGAATTCACACCCCTGCCTCGTCGTTATCCTCTGAACACTTATCGAAAAGAGAAGGCTTGAAATAAGCCGGTGTTCGCCCAAGATCTAACACGGATAGGGTCTCAAATAAGCTACTGTAAGGCTTCCTGATCCATGGGTGTCTAAACTAAACTAAACTTATTACATGGGAATATGATATATATCGTTGTCTGATTGAAGAAAACTTACAAAACGAATGCAAATTACAGTTGAGAGGTGATGTACACTCACCAGACTAATACAAAACATGTAGACTGCCACCAGTGTGAATATTAAGACTTGTAGCACAGACCACACCTTACCAAAGATGCCTGGGACACAGACTAAAGACCTGTGGTTGAGAAAAGAAATATTACAATATTATCCAACAGTTGAAATGCTTTATAGAAACATATATGTTAACAAACAGAATCCCGTATATAGCCACATAGTAGTATGTTCCTAAAGGTCATGAAAATTGTTAATGTCAACCAGGATCATGCATGGGTGCATTCTGTTATTATAAGAATGGTTGAATTGCATGATAACATTCCAGGTACAGGTTGTGTTTCTGTAACACATTTACTTTTTATGAAATGAACTTTAAATTTTTCATGGATTTGTTTTCAGTTACTGTACCTACAATAATCTTTCTTTTAATGAGTATTATCCCGCCACCAGAATTGTACTAGATTTAAAACAAAATGCAGTTTTATTAAAACAACAAATGTTTTTTTTATAAATGTCATTCAAGGGTAATGATCTGTTGTTATTAAGTCAAAAGATGATGTTTTGGTAGAGTTATTAGGATTAAATGGATTAACATTAACAGTTAGGCCTGCAATGAGCAGCTGACATCATCATGAAAATTTACCCTTAAAGGACCATTCCAGAGAGTTACCATATTTTAAAGCAAAATATCTTGAAAACAAGAACTGCTATATAAACAAACCCAGAATTCAAATTCTACTTTATTCGTGAAGATTGAAATATCAAAAGTAAATTTCTGGCTAAAGTCATCTTTCAATTATAATAACAGTTTTGGTGACAGGAGCACATTTGTTTTCCGTTAATACTGTACCTAATCCTTCATTTAATGATAGAGTATTTAATATCCTGCCACCAGAATTATGCTTAATTTAAAACCAACTGCAGTTTTCATTAAAACAACAAACTGTAACAGGGTAATTTCTGTTCAGTTTATTCGAGGGGCAAATTTAAAGAATGCCACTGCCGATGCAACTGCCAGCAGAGATGAGCACACTGAAGTACTGTATCTCTGTTGAAGCAGGAATTCTACTTTCCTTAGTTTGCAAACAACAGTCTAATTTCAAAATAAAATAAAACTGTTAGCAAACTGCTTATCCACTAGAGCGCCTGTGTAGGAGAATGTGTAAAAGTAAGTGGGCCTGACGTTTCGATCCTAGCAGGATCTTCTTCAAAGGCCAAATGACAAGTAACAGTAACAGAAGGGACAAAAACACGCACAGAATACAGACAGGTTAATAAGCATGGTGAACACGCAAGGGATGGAGAGAAGAAAGAGAGAAACCAACAGGGGAAGAGGAGAGGTACTGTAGGAGATAAACAGTGGGGGACAAAGAGAGGACTAAGGGAAGAGGTAGGGAATAAACTGGAGAAGGACAAAGACAGAAAGGTGTGGAGAAAAAGGCTAATTTGATAGATATTGTGGACACACAGGTCCCACAGGCGCTATAAACTCTACGAAACTTACCTCCATATTGCAGCAAGTATTACGCAGGCCAATGAGATACTTCCTATCCACATCCCTGTCACGACACTCCCGTGGACAAAGGATTGAAACTCTTCTACACTGAAATCTAAAAGATTTGATAAAGAAAAAAACACTTGTTGATTTAACTAGAAGTGTACAGCAACATTTAAATCATTCTGTCATATATATAGTTTCTGAATAGTATATTGCACAAAATAAGTGAAACATACATCTAAGAAAGCAGTACAAATGAAAAGAACAAATCACACTTTCATGCAACAAAACACAATAAGAAAATGAGTTCCTGAAGGATATGTCCATGTTTTCAAGGATATGTACATGATTGTATTTCTGATGTTCATATAGTGTAATGTATTATTTATCCGTTAAAATCAGCGAGGTTTCATTACAAAATCAATTATGATTTACTTAAGGCATTCAAAATCGAAATATTTTCTGTAGGCCTATATTCAGATTTGTACAGTATGTTGACAAATATTCAGTCGGTCCTCTTGCAAGGAATTATCTTGCAATTAGTTAACTTTCTGATCTATTGTTAGTAGCCATTCTTCCTCGTGGCTGTTGCTCCTGGAAGCATAAACCACAACCTATTGTTAGTTCACTCTAAGCTCTCTGCCTTGCCGACGATACTGCAGATTAACCGACCATAACCCGACGTTATAGTGTATTTCAAGCCGACGATACTCGCGCTGCCCGACCATAATAGTGCTGCCTGAGTTTCCCGACGATAAAAGTGTTGCTCGACGATCCGACTATAAAGACGATAACCGACTATAACCGACTATAATGCCCAGACGATATTGTCAACCTCGACGTAACACCACTGTATTAATGGATACATGTATGTCCTATGTGGTGTGTCCAAGTCTGATGGATATGTCCATGGCCTGTGGCATATGACCATGTCCTGCGGGATGTGTCCATGTCCTTAAGGATATCTTCATGTCCTCGAGGATATGTCCATGTCCTCAAGGATATGACAATGCCCTCAAGGATATGTCCATAAGGACATGTCTATGTCCTTAAGTAAATCTCTATGATGTAAAGCAATATGTGTGGGTGAAGTGCACATTCATGTTGGTTGCTGCTGCAAGGTGTCAGGTACATCCCTGGTATGACGAAGTGGGGATCAACACCATATTAGCCACCAGTATCTTTCTGAAAATTATAACATCTGTTGCGGCTTTATGGGTTCCCTACTATTTAGACTACTCACTGATTTGGGAGTCCACTCTAGATTGAGGCCAGTTGATGCTCAGGTTGAAGTAATGAATGGTCCAGTATATTAAAAGTCCATAGACAAGCAAAGAAGTTAATCTTACAACCAGCTTCTGGAGACCTGAAATGCACAAAATTGTTAAAATACAAATTATAAACAGTTTGCAATAGATTTGTGTGTACAATCAAAGTTATATTTAAACTGTGTAAAGTTGCTCGCATTGGGAAAAGGAACATTCTCTTTAAAGTTCATTATACTTCTAGGATATATTACAAAACAAAAACAGCACCATGGTAACCATTACCTTGGAGACGTTTCCCCTGTGTGCTGTAACCGAGGTCCTCATCGTCGAGCAGAGAGATGCATAGAGTAATAGTCAAGAGATTAAAAAAGTTGTAATTCCCTGTCAGAATGATCGCTATTTGAAAAATTACCTGCAAAGAGGGAAAGAAACTACAGCGGTCAATCAGCAGTGGACTAATTAGAATGACAAGATAAAGAGTTGAAACGCTAAGAATTAAGAGAGATGTGAAACCAACCTCAACCTCCCAATCTGCCACTCCTTCATCCCCTCCCCCCCCCCACCCTCACCCATCCACCTTTCTCTCCCTTGCTTCATCATTGCAACAGGTGGGAATTTCACACCTCCCAACCTCAACTTCCCAATCTGCCACTCCTACATCCCCTTCCCTCCCCCCCACCCCTCACCCCTCACCCACCCACCTTCTCTACCTCGCTTCACCGTTGCAACAGGTGGGAATTTCGGTGATGATAAAGTATTAAAATAACTGGCCTAACAAGATGAAAGGGTAATTTATTTAAAAGATATTTATTTATGATATGATTTCCTTGATCCTTGAAACAGATTACAATTAAAGTGATGATAATTTAACAAATGTAAGCAATTTGACCAAAACAAGATGAAACAGGTGTTTTTTTTTTTTGGGGGGGGAGGGATTTGCGTTCCCTTTGTTCTACATGATTATGGAGAAAACAGTTTCTCTTGTAAATGAGAAATTGTGTAAATGAGTAAATGAGTAAATGTGTTAATGAGTAAATGAGAAATTGTCCATATACATAATAAATGTGCAAACTTATTAGGCTGTTTCAAAATTTATTTTGGCTGTTAGTATCATTTGCCGCCTACTTTGTTAGTAATAAAGTAACGACACCCTAGCAACACTTGTTTACAATCCCCACATTTCCAAAATATTTATATGTCAACGGTACTTCAATTTCTGAATTTATGGTCCCAAACTTGATTAAACGTTAACAAACATGGCTACTTCCACATAGGGAATGATATAACCCCATCTTCAGTATTAATTTGACTTTTATCCCTTGAAAATAACTGCTTCATCAAATCCAAAAACATACACTTTCCAGCTTCTATCTTATCTTAATGTTAAATAAGTATTGGACGTACTGTGTAAATAATAAAATATTTTAACCAAGAAAACAATCAGTGGCAATTAACAATGCCATTAAATTAAAAAGACTCGCCTGTAACCAAAATGCAAACATTTTCAAATTCCTGATCGGTGAAAAGAAGAGAAATGGGACGGGGATTTCTATGAGGTAGGTCCCAACCACGCTGAGACTCTGAAACCACTCTGGCAGCTGATGGGCGTACCATGCTAGAGGGGTACTGATACACTGAACAAAGAGAAACAAAGAGAGAAGAGTCCATGGAATGCTCTGTAATAATAATAATAATAATAATAATAATAATAATAATAATAATGATAATGATAATGATAATAATAAAAATAAAAAAAATTAAAAAAAATATTTAAAAAAATAATAAAAATAATAAAAATAATAAAAATAAAATGATGATGATGAATAATGCACACATATCCGCCGTGCGGGGCGGGATGCTCAAGGCGCAAAATAGGGAAAACAAACGATATGGTAAAAGAAACAGAGAAACTTAAATTAAATCTAAATCAAGTAAAGCTTCACGCATGAGATGAGTTTTAAGGAGTTCTTTGATAGTCAAAGTGCTAATGCACGACTTCAGTTTAAGTGGTAGTGCATTTCCAAAGACGAGGGGCAGCAACCTCAAAAGACCTATCACCCCATGAGTGTCTGTATCTCTGTTCCCGAAGGAGAAACATGTTGCTCGAACGAAGGTTCCGTGATGGTGAGTAATACTCTAGTAACTCAGAGATGTAAATTGGAGCTATTTTGTTCTGTAATGTACAGTCATGCATTGTAAACTACTGTAAAGTACTGTAGTATATTTTAAAGTACTGTAATGTACTTTAAAGTAGTGTACTGTAATGATCTGTAATGTTCTGTACTGTATTATAATGTTCTGTTATGCACTGTCATATTCTGTACTGTAATGTACTTTAAAGTACTGTAATGTACTTTAAAGTACTGTAATGTACTTTAAAGTACTGTAATGTACTTTAAAGTACTGTAATGTACTTTAAAGTAATGTACTGTTATGAACTGTAATCTTCTGTCATGTTCTGTACTGTAATGTACTTTTAAGTACTGTAATGTACTTTAAAGTACTGTAATGTACTTAATAGTAGTCTAATCTACTGTAATGTACTGCGATGTGAATTCATGAAAAAAACACAAGTGTTCTAACCCAGCCAGCAGGCCCAGTTGGGGCCCAATTGGGTTTCACTAAGTTGAACTGGGCCTGGTTGGGCCAGGGCCAGCCCACTCAGTGCCCATTCGGGCACAATACAGTT
>JAIPMN010009077.1:0-11942 GCA_020650975.1 Apostichopus californicus | reverse complement strand
TTTTCGGGCAAGTCGTTACAGCCCCCCCCCCCCCTCTACCCCAATCAAATTGGGCTCCCTACGCCTATGATTATGGGTGACCGGGTAAGGGGTGGTGGCCCTTATTGCCCTCCTCGAACAAGTCTTTTACGACTGTTTCGGCTGGTAAATCATACCGCTTACACTGGTTTATTTCTATATCCTGCACCAAAATACAGGTAAAGCGACCGGCTTCATAACCACCACCAGAGTGACCCACGCATCTCCCGCTAACCTCTACGCGCACGTAGCCGATCGTAACTGGGAGAGTGATGACGACCTCACAGAGGAAGCAGTCAACCTCGGATGCACCGACATCGCTTCACAGTTCATCGAAAATGCCGGATTCTTTAAGGTTTGTTATTATGACGTACAGAGACATTTCACAGTGACGATGTTTGACGTAGACACCGTACGCTGTCATTAAATAATCCATTCTTTGCGTGGTGCTTATAGAGGCGTTATATCATAGTGAATACATAGTGTATACATGCATGAAATATGCCAACTTATGCGACATTGTTTCTCCAGCATTTGCCCTGACCTGCACCCCTTCCCCCTCTCCTTCCCCTCCCCTTCCCCCACCTAATCCCACTCCTTCTCTTACACCTTCCATGGTTGCACTGTCTGCATTGTGTTGCGGTACTGTAGACGCTTTGAAAGATGTCTACTATAAAGCGATCGTTCAATCGGTGCGATCTCTGATTTACGTTCGCTTCTCGCTTTTACCATTACCTATTAGGGGACAACGTTTGAGATAGTCATTACAAATGTCTTGACAAGTGACGTTACATTACCGTTGCAGGGGAAGAGCGGGGAGAGGAAGGGCACAGGGGCAGGGGAGAGGAAGGGAAGGGAGGGGAGAGGAAGGTAATGGAAGGGGAGGAGGGGTGAGATTAGGTCAGTGAATAGGTCTGAGGCAGACTCAGGCAGTCAAATCTCTTTCATTATATATCTGAATTAGTTCACATCACTATTGGTTCTGGAAAATTTACAGAAAGTTGCATTTGATGAAATTCTAGGAAAGAAAAGAGGGATTAGCCAGTCAATATCGGTTTCTTTCTATCAACCATAACTTGAGTTAGATATTGATATGGGGTTAAGTAACAGTGTGGCATATTTGTGTTTTCCATATGCGACTGTTACTGGAATATCTCTTAAAACTATCACCGTTGGGGCTTATCAATTCATAGCTGCAGTGCTGCAAACTTTGGAATAATTTAGTAGGTTTATCACTTACACTAGCATAACCGCCTCAATTATAGCATACACTATCATGACATTTAATACCGTAGCCTGCTTACGTTTGCTTCACATTAAAGTGGCTTATCCTATATGTCACATGTGCTTACAAAAGTAATGTTGTCGTATGTATATAGGTGGTATTAGCCGGAGGCAGACGAGAGATGACACCAGTCGGACAAGCCGATCCGGAATATCCAGAGAAGGAAGGCCAACGTCTCGACAACCGTGACCTGATCCAGGAATGGGTTGATAGTAAGGAGAACATGAATGCTAAGTACGTGTGGAACCTTGACGACTTCAACAGTGTTAACCCAGATGATACCGATTATCTGTTGGGTGAGTCGAGAGAAGACGGGCCTTGAGGGATTAGACGGGCCTTAGGGGATTAGCGGGGATTACTGACTTGGAAAACAAGAAAAGGACGTCCGATCAAAATATCATCGAGAATTTTAGCTAGTTCTATAAAGGGGATAGATACGTCTGGTTATAAAATTGTCCATGGTAATTCTTGATAACACTTAAAGTGGACATAACTGTTATAATAGAAAAGAGATATGTAAAACGTTGGATATATCCGGTATAAACTTGCGGAATTATATATAAAATAGGGGATACACCCGGCATAAAGTGTCGTTGGTCTATAAGTTAATTGCGTTGATGATAGGCTCCTCACAGGGGATATATCCCTAGTTTATATTGGGATGTACATGAAATAGGGGATACAGCTGCTATAAAATTGTCGTAGGTATATAGGGCAATTGTTGAAATAATATTGTTGAAATAGATGCATGGGTGGGTGGGTATGTGTGGGTCTGCGTGTGTGTGTGCGTGTGTACTATAAGCGCGGTTCTAACTCAGTATCATTCTGGCAAAACTATGTAACGTCCACGCACATTTGGATATTTTAATTGAGGCATACAAAAGGTTAGAACAATTAACGATCCAGTTATATATAGTTCTGTGTCCCAGAAATTCAATTTAACGCCTTTTTCTAATTTTGCATAGGAAAAACCACTAGTGTTAAAAAAAGGTCAAATATGGCGTCAACAAGTTATGGTCAAGAGTCAACTTTCGGACTTGTGCCGCAAATCGTAAAGATATTAGAGTCGTATGCACACATCCTACGCTATTACCAAATGCACGAAACTAAAATTGGTTAGTTCATGATCATTAAAGACACCTGCTATCAATCCATGGTATAGTTCCAAAACTGATCGTAGTTCCCTTTTCTGCAAGTTAACCTTTAGACATTGGAGTAAATACATCATTAATCAAAACGACTGGACTACCTAGTTTAACACACAGTCCATTCAATAAAAAACTCATCAGAGGCAATAATGACAACCAATATCAAAACTAACTATATAGACGTTATGACATCATATAACACAGTATTGTTAAAACTGTAGCCTACACTTTTGGTTACCTCAGGATATTTGCTAGTGAAATGTCCAACCGTGATTTTTCTCATGGATGTTTCAAATCTTTTCCTTCAATTCTAGGCCTCTTCGAGCCTAGCCACATGAACTACGAACGCGACCGGGAAGAAGACGCCGCAGGAGAGCCTAGCATCGCCGAGATGACGGAAAAGGCAATCCAAATTCTCTCCAAAGATGAAGATGGATATTTCCTCTTCGTTGAAGGTTAGGTTAACTTCGCTTCTCCATGGAACACACTGTTGTGGGTAAACTGTAAAGTTGGCAACAACAGTAGTATGTCCCGTTTGGCGTTCCATACTTTTTTGATACACTTCTGCATTATACAGTAAATATTCGAAGTTGGTATCGCTTGTACGCCTGTATAGGGATTCAAATCAAGCATTGGACAAAATCAACCTGTGCCCCTCTTCAACACGGCAAATTATTATTTCCTCTTTGTATAAATTACTTATTAAAATGAAATTTTTCCCTGATATCATTTTCAATGCTTTTAGCCCTTACCGTTAATTCGAAACATAAAATCTTCAACTATATCTGTGTTATGCAGGTGGGAGAATCGATCACGGACATCACGCTGGCGTGGCGTACAACGCCCTTCTAGACACCCTGGCTTTCGAAGAGGCCGTTGAGAAGGCTCTCGATATGGTGGACCTGAAAGAGACATTGGTGATTGTAACGGCTGACCACGGTCACGTGATGACCATGGCGGGATACCCATCCAGAGGCAACCCAATCCTCGGTAAGATCGAGAACCAAGTTTTGCATTGTTGTTTTGAAGTACAGGGTTTTTATGGTCGTATAATGTTTCTTATTGTTATTTGAGATGTTTTGTATTGAAGTCGTGTACTAGTGTTGTAATATTTTGTATTGTTAAAGTGTTGTGTATGGTTGCAGTGTTTTGTAGTTTGATATTGTTGTAGTATATTGCATATTTATCATGTTTTGTATAGTTGTATTTGTTGTAGTGATTTGTATTATAGTGTTTTCTATTGTTGCAGTGTATTGTCTTGTGATATTGTTGTAGTGCTTTGCCCTGGTGACTGCTGTGGTGTTTACTATTATTGTATCGCTGTAGTGCGTTGTATTACTTTGCATTGCTAATAGAATGATCAACATCTAATGAAGTTATCATCAACATTGTTCATAACAATATTCTTTCAGCTGTGGAGATCATTTTGCATGACACAGCATTTTCCTTCTGTGATGCTGGGATAAGTTTTTGGATAATGTCGGTCAATATTTGTTAATTTCCATTGATTAGTTATTGGGATGATATCGATATCATATGGTTATTGATATCAATTATTTACCGATATGAATTACCCAATTGGAGCTGTCGCTAGTTCAATCAATTATATCATCAATATAGGTGAAAAGCTTTGAAGTGATGATATCATTAAAAATATTGCAACTATCAAAAATATAGCATCAAATTAATTGTTGATATCAGCAAATAGTGCGTACTATATGCTTGTGCAAAGATCAAGAATTGAATTGCCTTGCCTTCGATCGCCATTTCTAACCAACATTTCCAAGAAACCTAGCAATTGTTGAAAGTGGAAAAAACGTCCAAGAATCTTTAAAACGATAACATAATTGCAACATTTTTTTTCTTCTGCGCTCTGGTGCACGTAAAACAGAAAACCTAGATACGAAAAGTTATGTTTAGTCTGTAAAAGCTGTGTTAAATATTACATCAAATAACAGGACAAAACTGACTTTCTTTTCGGGTTTTAATTTTCTTTAGGAAAGAATGACATTTATATGGGCGATGACGGACTGCCATTCAGTACTCTGGCTTACATGAACGGTCCAGGGGCACCACAGGTTCACGAGGCCTTCAACAAGACTGGAAAACGTCCTGACCTCACTAATGTCGACACTGGTGAGTTATTGTACATTGAGTTGTTATGCTGCAGGGCTACGACAGGCCTTTCCACACACGTATCACTGTGTAGAACGATATCCATCTTTACCACTGAAAAATGTATCGATCATATCCCCTCCAGTGGCGGAGCTAGAGGTATTGGTCAAGGGGGGGGGGCGAGAATGGTCTGTAGGGGCGCTTTCAACACTATCTAAGCGGAGCGCCACTATACAGGTTGGCGCGTAGCGTACATAATTTTTTTGAGTAAAGATACTCCCTAGATCGCCGGAAATGACCCTTTCCGGGCCTGGCTAATTTGCAGATAAACGAAGAATAAATAGGTGTCATCGCCAAATTACACCAACAAACTGTGACAAATGTCAATAGGTAGATGAGAGCGCAATAAAAAAGTCAATAATCGCGAATAAGTAAAAAGTGGTAAAGAGCTGAAAAGGGCGCCAGCAGTCCACTTGAGTCCGTCAGGGGGGGGGGGCATCCGCCCCCCCTGACTGTATGGACGCTCCGCCACTGATTTATATGTGATATACTATGGACATTTTATTGGAAATTGTAGTCAGTAATAAGTTATCAAAGTAGATTCGACCATATCCCATCCCAGCTAATCTGTCTGTGATATACAGGACGATTTTATTGGAATCGTCATCGGTTGTCATAATATTTCAGAATATGTTGAAGTCATGTAGCGTTCATCCGAGTAATACTTACTATAGGCCTGGGTGGTGAGTTATTTTTGACCTTATTAAACTGATAAAGAAACTGATGCACAGCATCCATCTATGTGACTTTCTACCACAAGGTCATTCTGGCTAGATATTAGAAAAAGAAATTCCATTAAGAATTATTTTAATATAAAATCAGTTCTTTAATTAGTTTGTGACTATACGTGGCTGTTACTCGTAGGCACATGAAAGGCTCTGCAATGTTCACGGAACAAGAACTCGATAATATTCTGGTCTAGATGATTCTTGGAATTTTGTTTTTAAATCAGTTGCTCAGGTTGAACGGAGTGAAATATTTATCGCAAGGAATCACAAAGCATCTAGGGCTTTCATGTTACATCTAAACACCTCCTGTCATATTTCACATACGATAACATTGTAATACATTGTAACGTCACATTGGTTCCGTTTATCACATGTGTATAACGGGGATGGCTCTAGCAAGTTTAAAGCCCACTCCACAACACACATACATAAGATACGTAAGGCATATAGGGTGTGTCGGGCAGAGACATGTGAAACTTCAATGATTTTTTTCTACTTCCCGTTTCTTGTGGGTTTTTTTTACAGAGGACCCTCACTACTTACAGGATGCCTTGGTACCATTGGTGGAGCTAGAGGAGACCCATGGAGGACAGGACGTTGGTATCTTTGCCATCGGACCAATGGCACACCTTTTCCATGGAGTGCATGAACAGACCTATGTCAACCATGTCATGCGCTATGCTTCGTGTCTGGATTATAAAGAGCATTGCGAAAACCCTGTAGGTGGAGCTAGCGCTCTGGGTGCTGTAATAGTCACGCTACTGTCTAGTGTCCTAGCAGCGGTATTCTTACAGTAGTTGGTGCTGTTGCTTTATAGTAAATAGCACCATTGTTTTGCATGTTTGTCCTAGCGTGCGTTTTTCGGAACACGGTAAAAAAATGGCACTAAATATATAGCTCATATCGAACTAAGCTTGCACTTTTTCAAACATGTTCAAAGCCAGAAACATCTGCCTAAAGAACATGACATGAAGTTGCTCTTGAGTTTTAATTATTTTTTATTGGCATGTTTATATAAAAACTGTAATATATTATTGCTTGTTTGTTTTTTGTTGTGTGTTTCGGTAAAAGTTATTAGCTTGCTATGAAGCATCGAAGACAATGGACAATACATTGGGAATGTATGTGTTTACATATACGTTCTTTTCTTTGCTGAAATTTTATTCGTAATTATTGCTAACGCATAAATGTATATAATCACACATATTTGTGTGGGTGTATGGGTGTGTGTGTTTATTATAACATAATATGTGTATAATATATACAGTTATTATATGATAATTCACCGTGAGTTCTTGTGTTAAAGTAAAAATACTTACCTGGATACCGAACGGCGATCCTGCAAACAAGAAGAGGACCAATTTTTTTCAAGTTTTTACTCCCTTATTTGTTTAAGGATCTCTGTTTCCTGTGGGAACATTTTTACCAAATTATATCGTGGTTTGTGTTTATACGTTACTTAACGTTATTTGGATTTCATATTTTGGTACGTGGTGACGAATTTAATAAACAGTACAGGACGTGTGATCTTTTTGTCTATTTAAAACTAAAATTGTTATAGTTTGTGTTCTTTTAGTCCTTAAAAGAATAGTTTTGATGTAAATATATATGTTTTGACCTGTTTAAGGGATAATTCACCCAGATCTCAAATTACAAATGATATTTTAGTTTTAACATTCCTAGGAGCGTTTGATTCATACTTTATGCTTGAAAGAGAGACAGTAACATTTAGCCGAATTGACATCAAATTTTGAACAAATTTACAGTAAACATTTGGTGCATAGTATTTCATTATTGAATTTCAAACATGCTTAGCATCAAAAAGGATATATACCCTTCTCACTCAACCAGATCAAGTATAACAAGGGGGAAACGTAACAACAATCTGCATAGGTACTTCCAACAGTAAGCTTTCTAAATGCTGGAACCAGTCAACAACATTTCTTTCACACTTCCCCCCCCCCTTCTCACACCCCCATCCCCATAGGGACTCCAAATACCTTATCAAAACTTCCACTTATTAATTAAAATTAAACGAAATGAAACTAAATATCCGTAATCACAAATGAAGAGTTACTTTACATAATTACTCGTTGGTTTCATATTTCATGATTTGATATTTCATTTTTCAGATGTAAAGTTGAGTAATTATGCGCGAATTCTTTATCCCCCGGGCGTGAGAGTGCCTATAAAGAAAGGCCTATGTCATTTTGTTGTTTGGGGTGGGGACCTGTGGGCGGGCGATGAGACGGGAGGTTGGGAACTTAGTGACGGGACCCGGTACCAAAAATTGGAACCGCGTACCCGTCTCCGCGGTTCGGTCGGTCCCCCGGGTACCCGTTCATTACGTATTCAACCTAAAACCCAACTCGGCCTATACTAAAACATAGGTCTAATGTTACTACGTATGTAGGGTATGCAGGCCTTCAGTCACGTAATGGTAAGACCGTAAACAACTGTTCGTTTAAATAAACTAACCTTATACGGCAAGGCTGCATAGTCATATCAACTACTTATATACTAAAATTCTTAAATTCAACACATGCGATGGCTTTCCCAAATCATGGTTTTCGGCGATCTATGAACAAGTTTCGTAACTTGCAACTCTACACCTTACAAGCCTATTGGTGTAATGCCCCATTGAACAAATTACTTGTGTAAATGTGTAGTTTGCAACCAAACCTTTTCTTACAACTAGTAACTCCAACGCGATATCATACTCGCTCAAGAGCCATCCAACACTGCTCTTTTTTATTGATATGCACTATGGCTAGCGCGCCAGGAGGTCGCAGCTATTTATATATTAGGTAGAAACTCCGTAGAACTTGTAATATCAATCAACCTATCTTATTAAATGTTTCAGTATACATTGTATAGTTACAGGCAATCAGCAGTTGCTTGTTTTTTCAAGTCTAAGAAGAATATGTTTATATTTTGCGGGACCGTTCCACTAAATAAACGGGTGTGTGTATGTTGCCGGGTGGGGGGGGGGGTCGACTTATGAGCGCAAAAGTCCCGTCAGCCCTAAACTGACCCCCAAAAGTACAAACACTTACTAATGAATTACAAGTTATAAGAAATTTGAAGGGACTAAGGATGGTTTTGGTAACAGTTCAATCATAATTCTAGAACTATTTGTTTAAGTGCACATTAGCACAGTGGGTTTTTCGGAAATTGATCCGTACTGCGTAACATTTAATCATCCTTCGAACGAAACCGTAGGATCAACAAATTTATTCAATAGTCAAGTTAACTGCGTTGTACCTGTTCAAGTGAGCGAATACGAGTCATTTCTGGGCGTGTGTTAATGTGATTGGAACATGTTATCCTACATTTATATTCATATTGCCACGTGAAAAAATCTACAATTCCTTCAATCGAAACTGATGGCTTGATTTGTAGCAACGGCTTGAATATCATCAATGGCGCATACATTTTCTATCGGTGTTATTAACGAATATTTCCTTTTTCGCGTTCAATAGTTTTGTGCTGTTGCCTATTGGGTAGAGCGGGGACTTTGATGTTAAGTTGGTACACCCTGTCGTCTGTACTACACGTGCATCTTGTCTAAACGTATTATACTGAGTACTGTAGCGAGTCTTTATCTTCAAGAATGGAACAGAGAATCGACGGGATGATCTTCACGACTGCTGTTTGGTCGTTTATATTTTTTAGAATACATGCGCGAATGTTGTGACAAGGTAAGGCCTACTCTCAAAGTAATTTTGAATTATAATCAAGGCCTAGCTTAAATTCCCTAAGCTGCATTCAGTGGACCGAGTCGGGTAACTTTCGAACCAGCCTAGCTAACGTAAACCCTTATGTTAGGTTACGTAATACTAAAAGGAATTATCAGTCTAGTAAGGTCTGGTGTATGGCCTAGCCTACGTCTAAAACTTAAGTAACAATTAACATTGAATGGGCTTCATGATGTTACGTAATTGTAGAGTTTGATATAGATGTTATGTAACTCTTATAATTCCTATGTATGCAATAACTATTAAGACATAACCTACTGAGTCTAATTAGGTAGGCCTATGGGCCTAACACAGTAACAAGTAACATGAAGAATATGTTATAGCCTACCTACGCTTGTCTAGACGCGAAGAAGGCTAGGTCTACGCCTAACTATAAAGTATAACTATAATGTATAATGTTGGAACTTGGATAGGTCTTAAGACAACCTATGCTTAAAATTAAATGTTATTTGGCCTAGGTTAGGAAATCAGTCAACTTATATAGTCAGTATTGCTAATTTCGGAACACTGCCAATTTCGGACACCCCTAAGATATGCACGATTTCACCATGACAACCTACAGGAAGAGCCAAATTTCACCAAAAAGTACGAAATGACCCGTGTGCAAGTAAATACTTACATATTTGTCAATAAAATGACGGAGATCTATGAAGTCTGTTATAATTACTGAAAGAGCAACTGCGCCACCAATTTTATCACCAGCGCCACACCAGCGCCGAAAATTAGCAATACTCTAGCAAAGAAATACCAGTTCCACAATCACAAGAATCTTCTTGGAATACAACGTGAAAACAGTTTGCAGGAAAGAAAGTTTGGCCGTGTATCGTAATATAACACACTTCTCCCACCATATCAAGTATATTTTCAGGTGATTTATACCAGAAGATATAGTTTTGGGGTGTTTTAAGGCTTAGGTGTCCGGAATTAGAAGTGTCCATGCTATAGTTAATATAGACTATAGTATAGGCCCTAGGGTTCATATAATGATATAGGCCTAGGCTATGTGTAATTTCTTTTTTTGCTGAGGGAGGGATCTACTTGAAGACTAGTTACATACCCGCTAGATCTAACCTTGCTGGGGTGTTTAAGGTAAAGCAATTGAGTGAAGACAGAAGAGCTAAAGGTTTCTCTAATTTCAAATATTTCGAGAAAATATGTGCTCCTTCCCAAAAAAAACACTCCTACATCGAAATTCCACTCCTGCATCATTGAAGTTCATTACAGCCTACAACTCTCAAACCAGCTATTTTGAATCCTTTTTCAGCAGCATGTCTTCCAGCAAATTGTTTTTATTATTGGTGGAGAAGGTGTTAGGATTATCCCTTCAGGATGGCGTAAAGGGGACTGTGCTTCTGGCCACCATATAAAGGTGATCTTCGGTTTCAAAAAGCAGTGAAGAGTTAGAGAGGCTCCAGTGGCAGAGACATGGTCAACACATAGAATACAAGTACTTGCCACAACAGGTCAAATATTTCCTTCAAAGCTACAGTACTTAATACCGTATGTATCTTTTACGTTGGTGCCCTTCAGTGTTGAATCTTGAAACACACACTCCTGTACAGTACCTCATAGAAAATCATATCACACATTTATGACCAGGCTGGTTGGGCAGAAATGGCAGTTGGGCGAAATGGTTGTTGGGCGAAGTGACCAGAAAGCGAACATCCCACTTGAATACTTTCACCAGAGAGTATGTGTACTGTATATAGCTTATAGGTGATGCATGCAAAGAGTGGAAGGGGGGGGGGGGGTAGCCTACCCCAACTTTGCATTCTGATTTATTCATGTAAGCCTACAAGTAGCATATAACCAGGCCTTAAATTTAGGGGGCTTGAGGGGAATTAATTTAGGTTACATTTGGTTTTACATTGGGGAAACTGTACATAGTCACAGAACATTTTTTCGCTAAAAAAAATCCCAGTGGGGGACAAAGGGGGCGGGGCTGTGTGTACTACTGATATAGAGAAGTCATTGTCTGTTTTACTGTTTGTTACAGCAACTAGACGAAGGATGTTGACACTTCTTGCAGAATTCAAAGCAGAACTGGAAGAGGTGAAGACAATCTCCACAGCTAACAGCAGGATGTTGTCAGAGCTGCTTCAACCTGGCAACCTTTGACCCAAACGAGCTACCAGATGACTTTGGCATTCCAACCATGACCTGTGACCAGCTAAAGGAAATTGACCAGAG
The DNA here is from genome assembly GCA_020650975.1 of Apostichopus californicus. Lineage (NCBI taxonomy): Eukaryota > Metazoa > Echinodermata > Holothuroidea > Aspidochirotida > Stichopodidae > Apostichopus > Apostichopus californicus. The sequence continues at coordinate 640 of JAIPMN010009077.1, read as the reverse complement.
GGTTAAAGATGACTCTAGCGTCGTCGAAAAGAAACTTGTAAGTTTATTTATAGTAACAAATTATATAATCAAGTTGCTATATAATTAATATAAGTTATATAAATTGAGTTGGTTGTATTCAGTAATATATATATTGTAACAAATATATTCTGAGTTTAGCACTATTAAAAGTCCATGAGGTAATGACACAAGGACCTTTAAAGAGCTCATATGATTACATCCACAATTCATTTTGTTTGCCATTGTGGTAAACAAAATTTGTCAATGAAACATACAACTGCTGTGGTGGCTAGCTATGAGGCGCCATGTGTGACAAAATTATACACCAAATATATTGATTATAACTCCTCATATATATTAGTTATGCTGCAATATATATAACTTACTCGTACACCTCATATAGGTTATGCATAACCTATTTACATTATGAATAACATATATATCATAGTAAGTCATATATTTTGCTATTATAATCGATATATATATAATATAGGTCCGTACGGCTTTCCGTATAATTTTGTCACACTCGTATAATTTTGTCACACTCGTATAATTTTGTCACACTCGGCGAGCTCATTATATATAGGTTATAGACGAGCGAGCAGCACGCGAATGGGCGGTGCCATGTTAGACACTAGAT
>JAIPMN010009076.1:0-22007 GCA_020650975.1 Apostichopus californicus | reverse complement strand
TACCACCTGCTGAGTGGGGAGACCTTATATATAAATGGGTGAGTTACCACCTGCTGAGTGGGGAGACCTTATATATAAATGGGTGAGTTACCACCTGCTGAGTGGGGAGACCTTATATATAAATGGGTAAGTTACCACCTGCTGAGTGGGGAGACCTTATATATAAATGGGTGAGTTACCACCTGCTGAGTGGGGAGACCTTATATATAAATGGGTGAGTTACCACCTGCTGAGTGGGGAGACCTTATATATAAATGGGTAAGTTACCACCTGCTGAGTGGGGAGACCTTATATATAAATGGGTGAGTAACCACCTGCTGAGTGGGGAGACCTTATATATAAATGGGTGAGTTACCACCTGCTGAGTGGGGAGACCTTATATATAAATGGGTAAGTTACCACCTGCTGAGTGGGGAGACCTTATATATAAATGGGTGAGTAAAGCAAGACGAGGTGTATGGTAATGTGGAGGACACCAGCTGAGTGGGGAGACCTTATAAATATAAAGAAATGTCCATTGTTCTCAATCCAGCAGTTACTAAGCATATTGTGATGTCTATAGGATGTTGAATTGCTGTTTTGGTATATCTTCCTGTTTGTAAATTATGTCACACTTTTCAAAGTGCTTCTGTTTGCTGGTATTTTTCCTGATATGCTGACTTTAACTTGATCTTGTCCGACAATAATGAGATGGTTGGGGAATTGATAATTTGTGGCTTAACAGAGATCAACTCAGGTTGCTAGAACATTTTCTAAATTCAGTCAACATAGGCTCCTTCGTTTTCCGATATATTGATGAATGTATTTAAGATTTTGTACATTGTTGGTCCAGGAATTGTTTGTTCTCTACAAGGTATTTCCCTGTGTTCGGTCATGTAAAATAACTTTACCATCATGCACAATAATTGGCATGCATGTATGATGGCAATCGCAATTTACATTTGGAAATCCAAAATGTGAATGATCTCAATGAAGGCTTCCACTATGAGGATCATATTCTACAAGCACAAACATTTGTTTGTTATAGTGGAATGTATTTTATTCTTACGTTGTATCCCACTGCTGATACCAGTGTTGTCAGTAGTGGAATGTATTTCCCTACTGCTGATACCAGTGTTGTCAGTAGTGGAATGTATTTTCCCACTGCTGATACCAGTGTTGTCAGTACATCAGTATTGTCCTATTATGTAACATGGAAATAAATGATATGTTGCATCATGCACAAACTGAAAGATAATTAAACATCTTTATCCCTTTGTTGCTATTGATTTGTATATTTTGTTTTGACATTTTTCAGGCAATAAAAAATGGAATGAAGAATACAGTTTGTACGTTATATGAAATTGCAAATGGAAATGACACAAAAGGAGAAGGTATGTATTACTGTACAATAATGATATAGATAGATAGATAGTTAGATATGTAATGACTGTTGTCCAACATGGAAGGTCCTGCATTCTAGGAAGGAGCACATTTAATGCCAACCTTGAAATACTCTTTAACTTTATGATTTAATACTTGAATGAAGATCCCCATTAATATACAAATGTGGCCAGTATTTATTGAAATCTTTGATAATGGAGATCCCCAATTAAATACAAATGTGGCCAGTTTTACTTGAAATCTTTTATAATGGAGATCCCCAGTAAGATATAATTGTGGCCAGTATTTATTGAAATCTTTTATAATGGAGTTCCCCATTAGGATATAAATGTGGCCAGTATTTATTGAAATCTTTTATGGTAAAATTATGGTATCAATGTTTGAATGTTTAAAAGGGAAAAATTCATATATCGTTCAATTCCTCCACACCCTAACCTAGGATATTGGGTTGCTGTCACCAATCTCTGGTGAAGTAATAAGAAAGATGAACGTTTTAATTAGGATTTGTAAGGTAGTGTGTTAGATATATTTGGCCGATATATTTGTTGCATTACTTATAACTTTTGTGCACATGATGCCAATGACCATAGTAATGTAATTTACTTACTGTACTGTAGCAAACATTGTCCCATTAATTGACCAAATTCAGCGGCGTAACGATGAGTCTGGGGGCCCCTGGGTCCAGGGAAGGAAGGGCCCCCCTGGCTGCTGCAGAGAATCAACCGATGTGCGCGCAGCGCACATCACGAGAGCGGAGACCCGAAGTCCCAAAGGCGTGGGTCCAGGGCCCGCCTTAGGGCCCTGGAAGCTCTGGGGTTCTACAAGCTCTCTGGTGCAATCTAAGCCGTATATGGAACATTTCGTGGTGATTTTATCGACTGAGATTTTGGGGAAAATCTGCGTTCATAGACACATTTTTGGTCCGCCTTGTCTGTCATACCGGGAACATGAAAAAATGTGTTGCAAAGCTAGAATACATTAAGAGATTGAAAGGACAATGAGACCAAATGACCAATGTCCAATTAACATAAACATGTATATTTCCACCCGTGGCGTAACTCCTGTGGACAAATGGTATCCAAGTTCCCGAGAACTTGGAAAGGCTAGAGCTATACAAATTCACATACAAATCCACACACAAATCTTAGGCATCGGCGATTTGGCCGATAGCTGAGGAAAGCATCAGCCAAAGGGGTTCAAAATATGCCAAATTTGTGTTATTTGGCCAGTTATCGGCCAATGTCATGTGGCAACCCTGACCGAGAGCGAATTCGTTGAAGTTAGAGGCGCTATTTCGCTATAATATGTACCAGCGTAGCCTATCAAGTTCCAGTGTGTACCTCAGGCTCTTGAGTCAGTCGTGCGGAAAGAAGGATACGAGATTTGCAGTTGCATATGATTTATGACGAACGTATTCACGCACAGAAAAATATGTCCATTGTCTCGTTTATAGTTTCTTTGCCAACGAAAACGTGCCGTTTCAAAAAAAAAGGGTACCCCTCTTCTAAGTTCTGTACATCAGTGCAGCGGGGGCCCCCTTTGGTCGGGGGCCCCTGGGTTTGCCCCGTCCAAGCCCATAGGCATTACGCCGCTGACCAAATTGTTGGCTTTTGTCCTCAAAGAGGGCTAATAGTTAGTTGTTCTTGCTGATGTGAGATGGGACCCACAGCAAGTGTATTTAGTATACTATTTTCCAATTTGGAATTGCAGTGTTGGTCCAAAAAACATCAACTCAGTATTATCACTTGCAATATACTGGCACTGCTTATCGAAGCAAGGTGTTGATTGCATTCAAATATATTGTGGGAAAGATTTTCATTTTTTTTTTTTTTCATTTTTAATAATTCAGTTTAATAATGTTGACCACCACATTTTACAGAAGTGTGAATTTCAAACCAATCTATCAATGTCTGTATTCAAGACATGTTAATTTTTCTGAGACATTTGAACACCTTTTTTTTCCTTCATATCATTGCTAGCATAAAGTACTCCCAGAGGCTGAAATATGTGAACATTGGGGACTGCTGATTTGAGTGTCACCTTTCTTGTCCCCACTCATGTTCATTTTCTAAAATTGCTTTTAAATTGACAGTTCATAAATAATTGCTCTTGACATACACTGTTGTGTTATCTGTAGACCTTACTAGTGTCTTGAAACAACCCACAAGCCTCAGCCTTTTGTACATGAACTCAAGTTGAATTTCTATAAATAAGAAAGTTGTTCATAATGTAGAAGTGGAATTTTGACATAGACAGATCTTGATAGAAGCAACTTACGGCTTGACATTCCCACACATGCCAAAATGCTTTTGTTTGAAAATTTGAGAGAATTTTACATTGTGCTTTCAGAATTTTCTGGACTTGAAGACTGGTTACTATCAAGAGCTTTGAAGACATTACAGAGACAACAGAAGGCTGAACTGATCTCTTTCGATGGTAACGAAGGTGTTAAATTCTTTTAACATTAACCTGATCAAAGGTTGCAATGGGTGGTGTGCCACTCACAGCATTATGGGTGGGAAATGATGTCCAAATGAAATCAAGAATCTTTCAGGATCATCAAGTGTTGGTATCCTGGAAGGAACTGCATCTATAGTCCATGCATCATTTCTTCTGAACCTTGGATTTTTATATCGTTGCTACTTTAATTTTTCCCAGAAACCAGAGTTTTGAAATCTATTTTACAAATTCAGTTAGTAAAAAGTTACATACTTGCAAGTTTGAAGAACTGTATGTTAACTAGCTTTACTAACAACAGAATGCAACAGACACACCAACAATTTGCACCTGATATAAATGAGTTTGTTACCTGGGTTGTGAGGTCACATCACTATCCAAATACAATCATAATTCAGAGAGCATTTTAGTCATTTTTCGACCCAAGGACAGGTCACTTTACTCGTTCATTTGTGGAACCCTTTGTAGTTACAATCAGGTTTTATTTAAATTTTGTTGTGTGACAAATTGAGGTGAGAGATATTCTTTACAGCTAAGCATGTTAAAGCACACTAAACAACATATTTGTGTACGTACAGTAGTTATTACTGGTATTGAAACTAGTAATATGGGGTACAAGTGCAGATGTATTTAAAACCAATTTCCAATATTTCTGATCTGTAATAAAAGATTACAGCTTTCAGTTGCTGAAAAATTTAAATTTGGGTAATAATAATAATATAATAATCAGCATTTATATTAACGATGCTTAAGCGACCACAAATGTGGGAGAAACCCTCAAGGGCTATTGGATTACAACTTAACATGTCGGTGGCTTCCAATTTAAAAATGGGAAAACCGTAGATTGCTCTCGGATGAAAATCGGGTAGCGAAGCCAGAACCTCCCGATTGCTAAGCCTCATTGCTTCAAATGGGTTTATTCATTTCTGTGTCATCAAAGCATGTTCTCTTCACACATATGTTAATTTTCTATGGGGCCCTCCAGCCACATCCAAACTTAACAGAGGGCGCTGTTATAACTTGAAAACATGCAGTCTCTGACTAGATCATTCAGTTTATCACTTGTAATATGAATACAATTCATTCATAATTGTCAAATGAGGATTCTTTTAAAGCATATTATCAAAGTTTCAAGTGAACTAATTGTTTTAAGCACCTTGTGTTTTCTTAAGCACTTTTTTTCCGTACAGCTTAACTGCAATCTAATGAATCATCCCTGCGCATCTGCATGCTAGTTTATCCAGCATGTTTGCTTGCTGGTGAGCGCTCCCATGTGTTTGTGTTAATTAGATTCCTAGATCTGTATACAGTATAGATTGTGCACATTAGTTCCAATATGACAGTGCTCTCTGTGGAAAAGCTGGAGAGCCCCATTGGCACATTTCAATATCTAGGAATAAGTTGATAAGAGTTAAGTTTCTCGAATAATATTTTATGAAACTATCAAATATTTAGTACGCTTAATTTTGAGGGTAATACTGATAAGCTGTAGCCCTGAAAATTTCTTAGCTTTGTCCAGATGCAATATATCTTCCATTTGGAAAGTATTTCTTGACAGTGCTATTTCACACCCAGTAGTCACTGAAATTATTGGATTAAAAAATGTTCTCCTTAAGATCAACCAGCTGTGCATAATGTCCAAGGCCACTAACCTAGAGCTGGTTTTCAGATTGGAAAGCTTGCCTACCTTGGCTTTGAACTTAATACGAAGCCAGCGTAACGAGTGTTTCAACCAGATAGATTTCATGGTGTTAGATACCTTACTTTCTCATAAATGAAGCCTAAATGTAAAATGTTGCACTTTTGTTAAAGATAGCTTTGATCAATCAATTTTTCAGTGTATAAGCTACTGTGGTCTTAGGACAAGAATGTATTACATGGTAAGTGTTCATTTTGCCAGCGGCTGAATTCCAATATATTATCACTGATAAGGTTAGGTGCGAAGCTATGTGTATATAAACAATCCCTGCTGAAGATAACTGTTTTAATGAAACAAACTTGTTTCATCATTTTGGCACCATCTTTGAATACTGCAGAAATTGATAGCATTTTGCATATCATGTTTCGTTTTATGTAAGCATTGCCTGATCAGTGCTGATACAAATAAATTTTGTATATTAGACTACAACTAATAATCTCACTTTTTTACAACCTGTTTTATTCAATCTTTCTATTCTGCTCTTTTTAATTATGCTCTTGTACCCAATTGACCACGTATTTAAATATAATCATATCAGAAGGAAACAAATGAGACAGTACTCTTTTACATCACTACTAGCATAGTACCCGGGGGGGGGGGGGAGGGAGGAAGTGGAGGGGGTATGGGGTTGAAGAGGGACCTAACATAGTTATGGGATGCTGCTCACATATTTCATATAAAGGCACTTTACATCATCAGTAATGATCTCAGACTGACAGATATTTTAGGATTGCCCTTCATTTAGGTGGATGAACTACAGTATTCAAGATAAAATACCAAGGAGCAAGGCAGACATCACAAGAAGTAGAATTATTAATATTTGAGTGGATCAGTGTATTACCACAAAGATCACATGGGGTGGCTAGGCACTAGTCCGAAAGTTGATGGCAGTATTTGCTGGTGTACTCTCTTGGTAAATGCCAATTAAATTATGCTATTGTTGATGCAGCAATGGTTAGCCATAAACATTATTTTGGAAGAAATGTATGTAAGAACTCAATATCTTGGCTACCTCTCCCCTCCTCCCAAAAACCTGTGTAGAAAGAATCAATATCCAGCATCTTTAATATGTAACTTATACGATGGAGAACTTGATGCGTTCATAACAAGCAACTTTAATTGACCACATTAGCATCTAGGATCGCCTTAAAACCAGAAAGAGCCTTGAGTAGGGAAAATGAGCCGAATGAAACTCAATCATGTAACAGCAAGCAATTCCCAATCAGTGTCAGTTTTCACAATGCAGCTAGGTAAAACTGGCCTCCATTAGTAAATGTTGTAGTGGCCTCATGCAATGTCATCACATTGGGGGTCACTTTCAACATTAAGTCTGCATCATGTACAGGTTAGAGGCTTTGCTTAAGGTAATAAAAGAAATCATTTGAGGGATCTATTGTATAAATATCTGTTGGAATCTTTGAGGGAGTAATGTTTATTATACTTGCACACAAGAATATATCTATTTTGTAATGCAGTTAACAAGGACATGGCCAAAATCATCTTAAGAGATTGCATTCTTAGTGCAAATAACACATTTTGTAATATAATAAATAAGATTGTTCTTTTGGTTGGTTCTAGTTGTGATATTTTGTAAATGCCTATATAAGATGGTTTAACCAGAACTTTGGTTAAGGGTGAATGAGAGGTAAGCTCTGTGTACTGGGGATTAAACATACAGCTTGTCAGTATTGAATATTTGATGCTCAAACCCATCTTTGCATCTGGCTATCTGAAAGGGATAAATAACTCTTAGGATTAAACAACATATTTTCAGTTTGTAACATTTAGCACGCTGTTCCAACTCACAGTTTGATTGGTAAAAGAATAAACTATGATATAGATGGGATTCTCATGAAAACAGATCAACATGATCAAAACAGATCAACATGATGAAAACAGATCAACATGATAGAAACAGATCAACATGATAAAAACAGATCAACATAATAGAAACAGATCAACATGATGAAAACAGATCAACATGACAGTAACAGATCAACATGATAAAAACAGATCAACATGATAGAAACAGATCAACATGATAGAAACAGATCAACATGATGAAACAGATCAACATGATGAAAACAGATCAACATAATAGAAACAGGTCAACATGATGAAAACAGATCAACATGATGAAAACAGATCAACATGATAGAAACAGATCAACATGATAAAAACAGATCAACATGATAAAAACAGATCAACATGACAGAAACAGATCAACATAAGAGAAACAGATCAACATGATGAAAACAGATCAACATGACAGTAACAGATCAACATGATAAAAACAGATCAACATGATAGAAACAGATCAACATGATAGAAACAGATCAACATGATGAAAACAGATCAACATGATGAAAACAGATCAACATGATGAAAACAGATCAACATAATAGAAACAGGTCAACATGATGAAAACAGATCAACATGATGAAAACAGATCAACATGATAGAAACAGATCAACATGATAAAAACAGACAGAGAATACTATAAAGAAATTTCTGACTTTATTCTTAACAAAGAAATATTTACAAATGTGGACAAATACAATTGCACATAGAAACAACAAGATATGTGTTGTAACTAAAAATTCAGGTGCATCTTTCAAAGATTCAAAACAAACGTCATCATTTTTGCCTCCATACATTCCATCCTAGAGGTTTAGTCACACCGAATAACTCCCAGCCCTTTCATAGGGAAAGAATTTATTAACATGTTTCAGAGGGTGAGAAAGATCTTTAAGGCTGGCTTTATTGATTTATCATATTCAGAGACAATATTGATGCCTTTTTCAGATTTTTACCCCCCCCCCCCCCAGTCTAATATGCTGCGTAGTGAAGAATGTTCGTGGATATATTTCCCTTTTTCTTATATATGTTTACCCAATCTTAAAGCTTTCCAGTATAGAAAGGTCAACCTAGTGCTATGTATTTACATTAGGTTTCTGGATCACTCTAAGAGTTTGGTACCCCAAAGAATATTACCTGCTGTATATGGTTTATAAAGAGAATGAGGCCCTTGTTACCGACTCATTTAGTTAGCTGGTTTTGCTTGAGGCGAATAAATACTTGACAGTTTCATGACAATCTTTACACAGTTGGATGAGCAGGTACAGTGCTTCATTCACAGTCACTATCCATCCTTTCTGTGGTGAGGACCATTAAAGGATGTTGTAAAACTTGTCTCTGTCTTCTTAATATTTCCTTAACCACAATTATGTAATCTATTTGGGAGGCACCTCATATATATGATATGCTCTTTAAAGATGCTAGAGATGTCCAGGTTAGCATTCACCAAAAACCTATGAATATGGGTAAAGGCCTGCAAAATCTCTCTCAAAGAAACCTACAAAGATATTACAAATTCAAGTAATTTTCAACTGAATCTACCAAATTAATATATTCATCTTACATAAATACAAGTATAAACCATATGAAGGAGAAAATATGTCCAGTGACAAATTTTTGAAGTTTGTGTATGAAATCTGAGTCAACAACACAGAGAAGGAAACTACTAGATTGATATCTCATCTTACAAACTCTTGTTAAATAAACTCCACTTCAAAATCTTACAGCTATTGTAATCTGTTCAGCTAAATATTGTCAACATTATAATTAGACATAATTACAGCACAGTATGTTTTCACACAAGGTTGTGCTGATAGTTACTTTTAATTTTATTGTGTAGTTGGAAAGTCAGGGTTTATAAGGACTTACCTAATATAATGGTAAAATTACTAATTGAAGAATTAATTACTGAGGTCATAGCTTAAATACATACCGGCTTGCAAGTTTTTATATCATTTAAACAAAATAACACTACCTGCTCAATTAGGAATCCATAGCTGAACATATGATGTCAATTTGATTGGAGAGTTTCCATTCTGAAAGGGCTTTTATTTACCAAATCAATATGTCATAAAACGATGATGATTCCTCTTAAAATTATAAGATATGTGTAAAACTTTAAACTCTATTACCCTGGACCAAACCAATACAGCATGACTGTAGTTAAATCAAACAAATTTAAAAAAAATAACAACAGGGCAAAAAATTCATAGATTTAAGTTTTGCCTCACAGGTCAAATTTCGTGAAAATTGACACCTCATTTGCAAGTCTCCTCATTTATTTACCACTTATATTTCACTAGAATATATCTAGTACTATTTGGTATTATGTTTGAGATAATTTTCACTAGCAGGCCCACAAAAGGGAAGTATTCTTGCAGTGACTGAAGCAACAGTAACGAACATGTCACAGTGTAATATAAAATTGGTTATGATAGACAGATTAAAGAAAAGGGGGGCTATAAGTATTAAAATGCTTTTACTTCTACCCAAATTAATTTAATAAACAGTTGAACATTCTTTTGATAAAAATCTATTTAAAATATTCATGATTTCAAGATCCAAGGAAAGAAATAGTTACTTTTAAAATGAAAGACATACTGGATACTGACAAATTCATTCTTGCATAATTAAGTCAATTAGCATATTTTGTAAATGCTCAACGGAAGTCAAATGACAATGGCAAGTGAACCTTCCTTATCATAGAAATGATTTGTAAAGAGGCTTCTGGAACAGCTAAGATGCATCCCCCCCCCCTCCCCAAATAAAACGACTTGATCAAGCATGAGTATAACCTAGAATGCATCAAATCATTAATTGCTCCATTTATAGCATCTCTATAAACAGAGATTAATTAATACCACCACAATTTGGTTCACAGTTAATAACATACCAAATATACATATGAAATAGAAATGTATTTCTTTTCCTGTTCCACTTTAAAGGAATACTGTTAACAGCAGGCACAAATTATTTCCTGTACCTCTGTTCTTAAATACAATGTTTCATGGTCAAAAGTCATGGCAACCTCAAGCGTTGTACTCCAATATTTTCCAATTCCAGATTGAGTATTCCAACTAATCACACCTTTTATCACATCCTGGAAAAAAGGACTTGCATCCTAAATTGGCCTCTAAGACAAATTTATTCCTTTTATCAGTTATATAAAGTGTTTCACATTACAAGCTGTCTAGATCAGCAGAGCTTAGAGTGGTCAAGGTTAAATACACTTGTCAGTTTACAGCCTGCTCTTCAAACTGGAACACTTAGAGGGTTTATCACAAATTTACAAGTTGTAACTGTCGAAGCAATCGTGATTATCCAGTCGTATTGGAAGTAAAAAGAAAGTTGAAAATGGTAAAACGTGTGAAGAAACAAACAGACCTGTGGACACAGTAAAGAGGAGTGGACAGAGTTGGTTTCAGCTATCAAGGCTAAACCTTTTACAAGTATTGTCTTAAAATAAACTACAGAGGTCACTGGTTCCAATCCTGTTTCTTGCATTACATCTCTTTTCCATTGTCTATAATTTCCCAGTTAATTTTCCATTATTCATTTACTTATTAAAAGAAACTTCACTGGTGAATTTACTGTATATCCCTCTCTAAATACACAATAATCACTCACATATGAGGCAAATCACTTCAATGAAATAAATTGCATCTGCCAATGGTGTTATAATGTTTAGCTTGGCATAACTCATTGATGAATGGCACTGTAACATGGCCTTTGGTCTGTACTGGCATACTGTATATGCTGATACAATGGTGTTATAATGTGCAGCTTGGCGTAACTCATTGATGGACGGCACTGTAACATGGCCTTTGGTCTGTACTGGCATATATGCTGGTACAATGGTGTTATAATGTGCAGCTGGGCATAACTCATTGATGAATGGCACTGTAACATGGCCTTTGGTCTGTACTGGCATATATGCTGGTACAATGGTGTTATAATGTGCAGCTTGGCGTTACTCATTGATGGACGGCACTGCTCCATGGCATTTGGTCTGTACTGGCATATACATGGTACAACTTATAGAGCTTTGGTGTGACTTGAGAACGATATTAGTACTTTGCTGTAGTTGAACTGCAGGACTTTTTGTTATAACTTCCTGCTAATTTTTGTAATACATACTCATCCTATCACATTTTGCATATAAAAAAGTAAATCAAAAATTAAAGTTAACCAATAGTATAAAATATTCCTTATATCACTAAAAAATCTCCAAGGATCAAAATGCATGATGTGCTTTCTGGAAAAAGATTCACCAGCAACTAAGGGCTAGATAGCTCAGTTGGTAGGGTCCTGTAACCTCAGAGGTCACTGGGCCTGTAGAGGTCACTGGGCCTGTAACCCAGAGGTCACTGGGCTTTTAACCCCAGAGGTCACTGGTTTGAATTCTTTTCTAGCCTTGACTTTCTTTGTTCTTTACCATTAAAAGATAATTGGAAGACTCATGTATTGATTTCTCGTTTTTATAGTGATTGTAGGGATGAGTCTCTTATTGCTCTAAAGGATCTTTCCACCAAGGATTGCCTGTTTAATTTACGACCACCTCCAACCGTTGTGTGTGGTCTCCCTCTACCCTCGGATAAGTCATCTCCTGATTGGCTATCGTCATTATAATGCTCTGCTTCTCCAGCATTTATAAAAGCAGATCTTGTTTCTCCCCTTGTGATTGGAGCACTGAAAGGTCTAATCAGTGGTTGCTTCAAATTGATAGTCTCACTGTCACCGACTGCCATGTTAACGTTAGAGCGATTCTTTGCATGAATTATCATCTGCAATCAAAAGAGTTTTGACAAGAAAAACATTTAAATTTAATTTTAATTCCAAACTCTCATACTGTAGATGTCTTGGTACTTTTCTAAATTTTGCAGTGAAAAGTGTAAGTCATAGCAATGTGAGGATAAAATGCGTGGAACATATCATGGAGAAGAATGTTAAGTTTCAAAGAAGAGGCCTCCTGCTGGCTTACAATGACAGCATGTTCATGAGTGAAATTGGAGACAGGCAAAATAATTATAGCAGTCACAAGATATTTTCAGTCATAAAATATTCAAAACAAAGGTGTGATATTTCATCTATATGGAAATGCATTATAAACATGGAATTTCATATAAATAGACTGAAAAAAGGTTATAACATCAATTTGCTATCGCTCACAGGAGCACTTCAAAGGGTGGGGTGGATGGGGGGGGGGGGGTCGAGCAGTTATCTCTAAATACTAATTACTTGGAAGTAATATCCTTATTGTAACATTTACAGTAATAACTCAAACAAAAAGAAACATCTGCTGCTGCCAAAACAAACTAAAAATTGAATTCAAATATCAGAGTTACAGCAGTTGTGAAACATTGTACCTCTCTTGCAGTTTTCTGCATAAATGAATAACATTTCTACAACAGGGTATTGTGGTATTGACATAACTAGTAGGCAAGTCTAAGGTGAGGCCTTAAGGCTTGCTTGAACATGTTTCTGTGATTAAAAAATAAAAAAAATAAGAATTCTAACAATTCTTGAGTATTGGGGGTCATTGTAAAAAAAATATTATCACTTTACTTGCAAGTTTAAGACACATAAAGTCCAAAGTAATATAATCTGTAAAGTTTAAGACACATAAAGTCCAAAGAAATATAATCTGCTAAAGTTTAAGACACATAAAGTCCAAAGAAATATAATCTGCTAAAGTTTAAGACACATAAAGTCCAAAGTAATATAATCTGTAAAGTTTAAGACACATAAAGTCCAAAGAAATATAATCTGCTAAAGTTTAAGACACATAAAGTCCAAAGAAATATAATCTGCTAAAGTTTAAGACACATAAAGTCCAAAGTAGGGTTGGGCGATATATCGAAAATTATTATTATCGCGATAATTTTTTTTCAAGACGATATTTTTTGAGGATTGAACATATGACGATAATTTCTTGTGAAAGAAATTTGAAATAAATGTGGAAAAAAATGCGATTATCCTTTTACCGTTTTATGTGTAAATGTTATTCTAGCATTCCATGGTTGAGAAAGTTGGAAAGAAATAAAGTTTATCAACTTCATTTACTGACTTTTGAACTTCGTAAAAAAAAACGTCTTTTACAACATTGACTGTAGTCTGTAGAGGGAAAAAACTCTGAAAATCAGTAGAGAAATTACCAATTGTGTCTGAACAGTAAGTTGATACACCTTTCAAATTTGACGAAAGATCGAGCAAAATACTTTCGAAAAATTCACGCGAAACTGGCATATCGTGCTAAATGCAACTAATGTCATGTAAACAAGGCTCTAGTTCACCCATTCATGAATAAACCATAAGTCCACATCTGGTGTTAAGCGGGAGAAAAAGAAAGTATTTTCTAGAATTTACAACAAAAAAAGGAAAAATTAATATCCTACCATAGTTAAGTGTATAGTAAATAGCCTAACCACTTCGTCGGTAACGGATCTCACGTAACAACAAAAACATAACTTATTGTATTTTGCGAAGTTGACGTTTTCTACAAGGACATGGAAACAATATTTAGCATTTAGTTAATCATGCAAAGTGGCCTAAAACATGGGATTGCAAGGTTTACTTTCATAAAGATGGCCATACTGTAGCTATTGGGGCCTTGATATCGTGCTATGTCTGGTATACTGTAGACTGTGCCTCGTGTATCATGGGGAATAGATTGTTTTGTTCATGCGGAGGAGTCGGTTGGCTTGAGGTGTGTTTTTCTTACCTTAATGTTACGGGGATATTTACCTACTTTTCTTGAACGTCTAAGATAATATTGCGCTTTACTTCACCGATTCTTTATTGACTGACCTAAGTTATTCTAGAGTGGAGCCAAAATAGTTTACTCCATGAAAAGTTTTTTGGAAACGTGCCAAAAGTGTTAACAAACAGGTGTTAGACAGGGGGGTTGTTTGGCAAGGTACCTGGGAAAATTCGCAGCACATGTACTGCAGCCTACCGTGATATTTAAGTAGGGGTAAACACTGCAGTTGTAAACTGATGTACGTATAGTGCACGCTATTCATTGTTAGGCAGTCTAGAAACGGGTCTTTACCGAACGTATTTTGTTTCATATATATCAAAAGTTTTGTAAGTTAAACTTTTTAAAGATTGTAAGACAGATTAAATTATTTTCATTTTATCACATAATATAGCTACTCTAACTTGTCATTTCAAAATTTTCATCAGTTTCGTGACAATTTAAATTTAAAAAGTTGTCAGTATTTTGAATCCTCAACTTACGAATTTTGTATCGCCAGACACGCAAAAATACTAAAATTTTCGTGGTTATTTATTTATTTATTTTCAAGGGAACAGTTCATAACAAACTCAGATATTCTCTTTGAATGTCCCCACCATATATCTCTCTTTCTCCGTCCACTCAAAGCTCGACATTTACGCTAATTCTGATAGAGGAAAAATTATCGTAATTATCGAAATATCGCGATAATTTTTGAACTATTTATCGTGACGTTAAAAAGCAAATATCGCCCAACTCTAGTCCAAAGTAATATAATCTGTAAAGTTTAAGACACATAAAGTCCAAAGTAATATAATCTGTAAAGTTTAAGACACATAAAGTCCAAAGTAATATAATCTGCAAAACTTTGAAAGGTTTCTTCTCATCGTTCATTCTTCATATGAAATTCAGCTAAACAATAAATTATTTTACAAGCACCAATAGAAAAATATCATTTAATGATATGTGAACTACACGTTTATTTTAAGCAATTTGATAGCTTGGCTCATAGGAAACTCCATTTTCTAAATTTATTCAACCTTGAAAATGTGACTCTTATTACTAAATTTGTAATATAAATATAATCAGCAGAAAACCAACTATAAATGGATTACCTGAAGACAATACAAACAAAAGCTTCTGTACCAAATATATTTTGTTAATAAAGCCAATCGACAATCAAACTTAATTAAGTTTGAATGTCATTAACAATACAATAGATTCGAAATGGAAGCTTCAGTATACCACAGAATAGTGTTCTTGTAATGATGGGTGCTGTCATTTCGGTCACAATGAGGGTAATCTGTACTGTTTACAGATATCTGAATCAAAGTAACTCCATCGTGTTAAAGAACTCACAAGCATGTCAACATACCAGGAGAATTAGCACACAAATGCACTGGGCAATCCACTAGTTAAAGGTTCCATTGCATACAAATGCACTGGGCAATCGAATAGTTAAAGGTTCCACTTGTGCAGTTTGGCCACACGATACAGAGCTTTAGAAAACACAAGGTTCTCAAATCAATTACCTGAAACTACAAAAATATGTTCAAAAGATCTCTTCAATAATTACAATACTATTAGTGATCCACACATGGTACTGTTATGACTTATCATGATTCTGCCGAACTTAAAAATTAAAAAAATTACATTTTGGGCTTTGTTGTAGAGCCGTGTTACAAGAACACCACATTATTGTCTTAAATTTTTGAAAAGAGTTAGTCCCAGATGTACAATAGTTTCAGTTTGGACAAAACATTATGTAAAACAATCTACAAACTCACCTGTAACATTTCTTTTGTACTTGTGACTTTTTCCACCCTTTTAAATTCTGTGTTGGATTTTTCATTGAATAACTCATCACATTTCATCATGTATCTCTTCCTCAGTTCTGTGTTGTCCTGCATCAGCTGGTGTATCTTCTCTTTGTACTTATCATCCACCTCATCAACTTTGTTCTGAAAGTTGTCTTGGTAGTTCAAGATTTTTAAATTCTAGTCAGAAATATTTGATAAAAAAGAAAAGAGACAAAGATGAAGATTAATGACAATTTCCTTTTACATTTATTGGTCCTCTATATTCACATTAGATAATCACAATGTTTATAAACAAAACCCTGTGTTGTCAGTGTATAATTGAAAGCCATTATTCAAACTCATTAGTATGCGGTTGAAAGAGAGGACCTTTATGTGTTTCACTCATTGTATTGTAAATACAGAGGCCACTTTAATCATATCTTTGATCAGTATGCAACAAGGGATTAAATTAATCAGCGTAATATGCTAAAATCCTCTATTTGACTCACTAATTTTCACATATTGTATAGTAGAGAGGCCTTCTCAATCATATCTTTAAAATCATATTTTTGCAATGGTTTGCAACAAGGAATAATAATTATGATATGTAAATCAGCTAACCATGTGATTTGAATAGAAATGTTTTTAATTTAAAAAAGCTTTCTGGGATAATTTGTATCAATTTTGACATCAAATATGGTGAGATGGAATGTCCCTCTCGGTTTGAAAACCAAATTAATATGTTACACTAGAATAAACATAAGATTTGGTTATTATTACCCATAGGCTCACTTGAAGCAGTAAACCCGATATATAATGTTAAGGGACTGAGACTCTGATCATAAGTCTCTAGAAACTTCTCTGATCAATGTGTCAGTATTTATTCTATCTCGGACCAACATTCAAATTCAAAAGGCTAAAGTATTTTAAATTGAGTGATTAAGTGAAATTTGAGAGTCAAATCAGTAGTGCCTCTAAATGTTAGCACGCTAAAAGCATTTCAAGGTACTTTCCTACCCCGGCTCTCAATATAATTCAGACAATGAGGCAGATAAGTTACTGTTTCATGAAGTAAACTGCTGTGAGGATGGCAATGTGAAAGAAGTTGGATCACAGGTGACAAAGTTTTATATTTGATTACCTATTTTTACTTGTATATTTGGAAGCAATAGTGAAGAAAACTATTATGACATGTTTTTGGTGGAGGTGAAAGGTTACTTGAGATCATCAGAACTCATATGTTGAAAACAATGGAATCTTGAAAACTTTGAAGGCATAATTTCATACATGGCATGTGAATCCAACTTAGTACAATAATCCTATTGTTTTATTTAGAAGGTCAAAGGTCATTTGAAGTCAGAGGTCAAAGTCTGCAAACCCGAGTAAAAATGGTTAATCAAAGAGTAAAGGTTGGATGAAGTTCATGCTTTGCTGAAGATCTTACACACCTTGTAAACAGAATTTACTGCAAAGTAAAGCTGTGATATACTGTACTTCATACTTAGTGTGTTCACTCATCGTAATGAATACCAGCACTTTATTATTATAACTAGTAGAAATCAAAGGTCATTTGCAGTCAAAACTTGAAATCTTGAGTGCAATGTTACTTCTAATCTTCTGATATGAAACATTGCAAAGAACAACTAAGCCTATTGGTTCTCTGGGTTCATATCAGATTGGTTAAGAGGCAATTTTGTTTTTCTCAAGGAAAATTCAATTGGAGGGACATTATTAAAAAAAAAGGTCACACTATAGTTTTTGTTAAACAATAGCTTAATGTTGCACAGACAAGAGAAGGGTTTGAAGTAAATACTCATGGTCAATATCAGAAGGTCATTTATGGTTAAGGGAAATCAACTCTAGAGGCTACCAGAAGGAAATAGAAATGTTTGTATCTGACAGACATGTAGACATTCAGAATTTGCCCTCTTTAATTGTTTGTTTATTGTTTACTCTATTAGGATTGTTTTAAGGACAAGGAGAGCAGAGTCATTATTGATAAATAAATATACCAACACAGTTAAAATAACATTGTTCTTACACCGAGACACATCTATGAGGAAGGAACCTTAAATTCTTAACTTTCCAAGTGTTTCTTGCTATTGGTCTAATCAGCTGTTCTGCTATTAAAGGATCGGCTATGTGTCATGACTTTAATTGAAATAGCTTTTTTTTTAATCTACATGAAAGAAGACTCTTGTGTAACTCTCAAATCTCTAGTGTAAAGCAAGTGCAAGCAAAAGCCTGTAATGCTGTCATAAAACATTGCAGAACTCACAGCTTCCTGTAAGTGTTGTCTCGTGTCCTGTAGAACCTCATCAGTCAGAGCAAGCTTCTCAAGGGTCTGATCCAGTTCCTCTCTTACAGCTTTCAATTGATCTAAGGCCCTTCTAAGGTTCTCTACATCTGATGAAGCTGAGGAAAACTTCTTCACCATTGCCTGAGGATGACAACAAATGAATCAGGTGTCAACTTTGGCTTTCAAAGCTATATTGGTAACTGTAACAGTAGACATGGATTCTGAACGATGTCATACTGTAGCTAGGTCAGAAGTTCAACATTTGTTGTTTTGCAGAAATTCTTTGTGCATTGTATGCAAATGAGGTCATATGCCAATTAAACTTGCATGCCAATTTTCATAAGATTTATTTCTTAAAAGCATACGTGACAGAAATGCTGAATAAAATATTACACAGATTGAAATGACATGTCCAAATGACATTTAGTGGATGCATATGTATATATCTCAACTAGGCTATTATGAACAATAGCAACAGTAAACACATATTATAGGACAGATTACAACCTACAATCATAAAGATACAAAATAAACTCCTAATAAACAAAGAACAATGGGATCGCTCTTACACCTGAAATTAAAATCATGCTCAACTGGGTCTTAAATACAAAACTTGACTTTGTTAACTTATTCATTACATAACGGAAATGAAACTTCAAAATTATTCTACAGACTTCCAAGATCATAATTTAGCCAAATTATGTTTTTTGAGCATCAAGGTTTATCTCTATATGTGTAAGACTATTTAAACATATGTGTATATTGCATGTCGATTGTAAAAGTAACAAAAGTATAAAGATGAAAATTATAGCAAAGAGAGGAATGAAACCTAGCTTCTAGGAGGTCATGAGTTCAAGCCCTGGCTGAAATATTTAAGTCACATTTTTTGTCCAGCAGAGATCCACTGTTTCCCTTTTTGGTCTTTGAAATGCTTAACCACTCAAAATAGGCACACAGTAATATGTAACCTGTGTGACCTCTCTATATAAAGTGTAAATTACAAACTTTTCAGATAATTTCACAATTATACATGTATACATGTGGCTGTTGAGCATTGTTTTTAAGTGCCATCTAGGCCAATATAACACCCCTCCCTCTCCAACCCCCCAAAAAAGAAATTATTTATAAAAGTTTGACTCATTTGTCATAATTAAATAAAGAACTCCTCCCCATCACATAACATTCCTTAAAACTGATGACATCTTGTTATATCGTGTAGACTCTCACAGTATCCATTAGTTAATGAATATTAACACTTGATTAATATTAGGAAGACAATGATTAAAAACCAGAACTAAAAAGATGACATTATTCTTTGACAAGAAGACACTTAGATTTGACAGGAAAGTTAAGTGTTACGCCTTGCCCAGCATTAATCTCTGAAAGTATCCTTAAAGATGTCCCATACCTTTGTTTCACATTAAACAGGTATTGAATAGCCTGGAATTAGTCTTCATCATTTATGTAAAATATATCTTCTGACAGCTATGGTAAACATAAAAACCGTTATAATCTACATCCAACAGCCTTGAGAAACTCATGTACCTCACATGACACAATCAAGACAATGTCAATAACCTTATAAAGTGCTGATAATGATTGGCTGCTGAGGGTTACTTGTTTTATAATATTACAAGGATTCAGACCAAGTGTCCTTCTGTTTACCAATCTATTGCTGACATCCACCTGCCTCTACCGGTGTCCTTCTGTTTTCTCACAATATAGATGTTTTACATATGATGTACTACGTAAGCACAGAACATCAAACAACACAACAAGAAAACCTAATCATTTTGCTCTGTACCTTCATCTTCAGTGTAATAGATTTTAATCTTATTCAAGATTTTACCATCATCATCACCAATCAAATTTACTGTCTGCTTCCCTAACAGACAGACTTCCTATCGTAACATTACATATAAAAATATAAACACTTTAAAACAACACAATCGTAGAATTAACAAATACAGTACATTTAGTGCTGACTTGGAATAAAGGTCATATAACATCAGGCTTTAATTCCAATCAAATTATTCATTAATTATTCATGGGATATTTTCTATATGTTTTTTTACTTTCAGTGATTTTTAATACTGTTTGGATATTGATAATACTTACCAGAAGGTACCAATTTAATGCTCAGATATTTGACTTTACCAACAATTATAGATTGATTTCAATCAACTGTTATGCAATGCAATACTTTCAGTATATGAAACAAAACTTTTCCATGCAAAAGTACATGACCAGAGCACATTTATATCCATTTATATTACCTTACCTCAATATCTTTCTTGTGTTCCTTCACCAAACCCTGCATCTGTTTCTGAAACTCTCTACTCATGGCTTTCTTCTCTACATTTTTCTGTTCCAACAGTTCCGTCCCTTAAAGAAATAGAAAAAAAAATATATATCTTTTAAGTTTATGGAGAATTGAATTGACATTTTAAAGCAAACAGAAAAATGTTTTGTGAGATATTTTCTAACCAGAAAGCCAGTTGGCTTTGTGATTCTTTGCCATATAATGTGCTCAATGTTCAAAGTAACCACTGTATCTAACTAATTCTTGGACGAATTTAACTCACTTAATCTAGAGAAGTCAGTTAAATTCGTCCAAGAATTAAGTGAGAACCAGAAAAGATTTCCAGCTCTTATTTGTAGCACTCTCTTGTGGGCCATTAACCATTTCATTCACTGGTAAGGATTTTCCAATAAAGAATTTTTCTTCCAAAATGTTTCAATACTCAGAATTTTCAGAAAGAACTGTCTTCCGATGTGAAATATAGACACATAGATGTATGAATAAAAAACATATTCTTTTACCAATTTTGGGCTAGCAAATCAGCTCTGCTACCAAGTTACATGACATTGCTCATACACTAAAGTGAAACATTTTCACAACCTACTGCCAAAGTCATCTAGTATACAATCACAGGGAATACAGTCAATTTTGAGACCATTTAAAATAACCCATAGACCCCTTGAGCCAATTTGTGCACCACTTGAGATAACCTATAGACCCCTTGAAGCTCACAGGGTGAGAACTGATATAAAGAGCCATTTGAGTGTTCAAAGCAAGACTAACAACTCTTTGAAGCAGATTTCATTTCCTGGATAACTGTATGTTTTGTTGAAGACCTATACAGCCCCTTCAAAAAGCTTAACTGAACTAAATTTGATCAAACTATGTTCACCAAAATAAAATCATACCATTGGAGAATTCACAGATTAATTGCAGCTTTAATTTTGGAGTTATCAAGTTTAAAAGGTTTTCAAACTTTGACACCTGTTTAAGATGAATAGGGTATCCATCTAGATTTCACAGTTAATACAGGGTCCAAAAGGTCCCTCCAGATCCCAAATTTTCAAATGCTTTGTTTCAAAACAAATGACCTACCATTTGTAACTTTGACATCCCAATTATCATTTGTGAAAACGCAGAGATAAAATAACCTACGGTTGTTACGAAATAAAAGTGAAACATGACACAAGTGGAAACTTTGCTATGGAAGATGATGAATGCATGTTAATCATACTTTCTTCTTTTTCATGTTTGAGGAGGAACTTTTTATAATTGTTTTGTTTTTAGAGGAGACTATTAGTACTATGGATCTGATATCAACCATCAGATTCATCTGTACAGCTGAAGTTTACCATGTACTGGAGCTTGAAGACTTTTAAGGACTTGGACGGACAAAACTCATAAAATTTAAATGGAAAAATTCTTTTGAATAAGATATAAAAAAGGCAGGTACTTGAGTGTTTCATAGTTTATTA
>JAIPMN010009075.1:0-15493 GCA_020650975.1 Apostichopus californicus | reverse complement strand
TTTCCCCCCCCCCCCCCCGAAAAAAAACTTACTAACACAGATTTTTGGGGGCATACTCAGTTCTTAAAACTTAGAGTACTATTAAAAATGAAGCAGGCAGTTGACTGGTTTTGAGGATACAGAAATATCTGGTAATTCATATTTGCCTAGGCAAGTGTCACTTTACCAAGACTCTTTTTGAGATACTTTCATTCGATGAATTGCCAAATTTAATAGTGGTGTAATTTGAAAAGAAAAGAAATTATCCAGAAGTCTCACCCTAACCCTTGGTGTGATTACAAATCTTACAAGAATAAAAATAAAAGTCTTACAAGTTGTTACTTATTCTATTTGAGTAACATGCGGTATTACTCTTTCAGATGAAAACATTGGTGTTTTAAAGTTTAGGTAAATGATCTACATAATTGTGACTGCTAGATGACTGCAGCCTCCGTAATAGTGTACCGAGTGGGTGATGCCATGGTGGAATGCTTAAAGTGTCCTCTCCTGGTTCAAATCGTTATAAGGAACCTTATTCTCCCGATGTATACGAAATTGCTGCTTGGCATGCAAGAAGGATATGACTAAGCATCCTCCTACCTCATTAACTCTCTGAATACTCATCTAAAAGAGAATGCTTGGTAGAAGAAGGTGTCCATCCATATTCATCACATGGACAGGGTTTCAGATGAGCTTCTGTTGGCTTTCTAACGGTTAGCTCAAATCAAAAGGCCACCGACAAAGTTCCAATAATATAAATTTAGATTTACTTTTGTTTTGTAGCAATGGAAACTAAACAGGAGTACCATCCCATGTTCTTCTCGACGGATAAAGCGTTTGAAGAATTCTTCTGCTGGTGCATCAAGCTCTTTAACAAAACCTGGAAAGAAATGAGGGCCACATTGGAAGATTTCAAAAAGGTATCGAAATGATCTGATATTAATCTGTTTAAGAAGAGGACCTTTATTATGGAAAGTGTTGGTTAAAATATCACATTTTGTGCCTCAAAGATTTATTACCAGTCTTGAACTCTGTGAAGGATATATTCTTCTTGCATCCTCCCTGAGCTATGAAAGTGAATATTTGGGATAGGTGCTGCCTCCCCCCTCCCCCCACCCCCTTCAGGACATAATTCCTGCAGGGGACAAATTATGAACTCATACTGTCCAAAGTATTCATAATATTTGTGTCTGTGAGTGTATATATAGTTAAACACCACGAACTAACTTCATGTGAACAGTTGCTTATGGCATTTATGATATTTGTGTGTACCATAGCACTGTCTGTGAGTGTATATATAGTTAAACACCATGAACTAACTTGATGTGAACAGTTGCTCGTGGAATTTATAATATCTGTGTTTACCTTAACACTGTCTGTGAGTGTATATAGTTAAACACCATGAACATCCTTCATGTGAACGCTTGTGGCATTTATATTGAATCACAGCTCCGGTTCCATATGACCTGTTTGGTCTATGGTGGTGTACGGGGATATTTTAAGGCTTGTGATGTGGCTGGGGGGGGTGGGGGCATAAGGATGGATTGTCCCACTTACTTTCGTAAGAACAAAGGGTCAAAATAGCCCCTTTCACTCCCAAGTGAAAAAATATCTGTAGACTATGTAAAGTAGTGTTTCAGCCAAATTTGTGTCAATGTGAAGATAATTTGTTAACATCGATTTCATAATAGTCATGATCAGGGTTTGTTAGAACCTTTTGACAGGCCCTATGAACCATGCCCTTTGACCTCACATCATTTCTCGGTCAGGATGAGCTGTCATCATATCTTGGCACTAGTAAATCACCAACAGTTTCAACTTACAGCAAAAATCATGATTCTAGTTCGTTCCAATGTTTGAATCTGCAACACAGATGCTCCATGTTGCCACACGCTTTATGTATGACCCAATTTGTTTTGTTCTTGTTAGTTTGTTGATAGATTGATTGATTGATTAATTAATTAATTGATTGATACAAGTAAGTACTGTATTAAAAGGAATTTTGTATCTGTTTAACTATTAAATCAAACTTTGCACAAAAAAAATTGGTATTCATCCTAGCTTTTTGTTCGGTCATGAATATCTGATGGAAAAACATGTTCACATTTATCTATTTTATTGAGATATCTGATGCAGGGTCAACTCCGGCGAGATAATATTTATACAGTCCTTTTTGTACAATTCCATTTTAGAAGAAATGTTTTGTACAATTACTGTTTAATGTTCTTGATCTATTTTAAGCCATTATTTTCCATCTTTCTTTTTAAGGTCATGAGTGTGGTCAAAGAACAAATTGACCTGAGTCTAGGATCAGATCCGAAGCCAACCACGATGGATCAGTTTTGGAACGCTCTGCAGACTCGTTACACGTACACTCACATCGTAAAACTCAGACAGCAGGCCAGGTGGAACAAAGAAGAAGGCAACTCCCAGGCTAGACCTGTTCTGTAAGCAACAAGAACAAATATATTTCACAGTTTTGCCCCTACACCCCCTTTTCTTTCAATGTAAAAGCAGCAGCTGCATAATACATAATGAAAATGTCACTCATCCTACTGGGTTTGTACTCATCCTACTGGATTTGTACTCATCCTACTGGATTTGTACTCACCCTGCTGGGTTTGTACTCATCCTACTGGATTTGTACTCATCCTACTGGATTTGTACTCATCCTACTGGATTTGTACTCATCCTACTGGATTGGAATTCATCCTACTGGATTTGTACTCATCCTACTAGATTTGCACTCATCTTACTGGATTTGTACTCATCCTACTGGATTTGTACTCATCCTATTGGATTTGTACTCATCCTACTGGATTTGTACTCATCATTCAGGATTAGTACTCATCCTACTGGATTTGTACTCATCCTACTGGATTTGTACTCATCCTACTGGATTTGTACTCATCCTATTGGATTTGTACTCATCCTACTGGGTTTGTACTCATACTACTGGATTTGTGCTCATCCTACTAGATTTGCACTCATCCTATTAAATTTGTACTCATCCTACTAGATTTGCACTCATCCTTTTAGATTTGTACTCATACTCTGGGCATTTTGGAAGTCTGGTATGGTACTAGCGTAAGGTTAGGTACTATTCATATGTGCACTTAGATTCTTGTATTCATACCAAGTTTGGGGGGGGGGGGGTGTGTGGTGGAGTATAAATACTTGTAGTCTTGGACTGGTACTCTCTGACTGATACAATCTTCATTGCTCTGTAAAGTCTGCTGCTTAGCTCAGTCGGGGAATTAGCTCTGAAAGATTATATCATAGTAAGAAGGTCGAGTCAAGTCAAATGATTAGAATGGAATCAGGTGAAGTTTCTGTTGATATAAAAAGAATAAAATATAATAACTGAGCAATAGATTTATTCCCCCTCTCTGAGAATCAGTTGTAAAATCAGATATGTCGGTGAAAGATATTTTGCAGCCTGTCACGTTGTGACAGGACTGATATGACAGCAACATCAGAAGACAGAATCCTTTGAATGAGGTTGTCTCCATCAATATTCCGTTTCTTTTTCAATTCGTCATCTTGAACTCAATATGGAGTTTCCTATAGGAAATGTTAATAACAGATGTATGTATGTATGTATGTATATTAGATCCTCCTGCAAGCAGGAACTCGCGAAGAAGCCTCATTGGCTTATCAAAGCCGCAAGCTGACCGAAGTCAGTCTCTTACATTCATATTTAACGTCCATGATTATGAATTGTTAATTGTCAACAACTCTGTAACTGGACGACATACATTAATCTGGGAGTGACTCGAACCGGGGACCTTATGATTGAAAGGCACCGGCGTTAACCACTGAGCTAACACTCCACAGATGTATAAGTAATGTTTTGCAAGAACTCTTTTGTTGTTCATTGCTAGTATCTTGAGCAGACATTGTTAGACATTAAAGGCACAGTTGTGCCTCATCTTGAGTCCTGTGGAGAAGCCATTTCAAATGCAAAAACTATACCTTTTAAATGGTCATCAGTTTTTCATTTTGGAAAGAATCAAAATGTCGCCATTATGGTGAAGCGAAATGGTAATCATTATATTTGAGAGCCTAGAGCTTCAAGACATGTTTTTCATGATGGAATGTTTTCCTTGTGTTTCAAAATACAGCATCCATGCTCTTTTAAGGTAGTAACCTTTGTTTGAACTCGGTGATATGCAGGTGGCTCCGTCTGAAAACGGTTGTGGAACTCTGTGATTCTAGATCTCCAACCTTATTGGGTGTTGAATCCTTGGGATGGGTGGGTCGGTGTCTTGTTCGATGTTAACAGTTTGAACATGTCTTCAACTTGCTCTCTGAACAGTGAACTACGAGAGCAGATCAAGCCAGAAATTCAGGAATTAATTAAGCAACAGAGGCTGAATTACCTAGTGGCTGGAACAAGATTCAATCGTCTACGACAAGCTGGTAAACTATCTGGTGAGTCTGTTCTTTGTGTATAAACAAACTGGGTGCAGTATAGTCGAGCGAGGATGCCGTAGAAAACATCATCCTTCTGGGTTGGCACTTGTGTTGTGCGTATGATGGTTACCATATTTTATTTTCCGCATTGCATTCCACA
The DNA here is from genome assembly GCA_020650975.1 of Apostichopus californicus. Taxonomy (NCBI): domain Eukaryota; kingdom Metazoa; phylum Echinodermata; class Holothuroidea; order Aspidochirotida; family Stichopodidae; genus Apostichopus; species Apostichopus californicus. The sequence continues at coordinate 10,938 of JAIPMN010009075.1, read as the reverse complement.
AGCTGGTGCTTGAAAAAATTCCACAAAATGATTTTCGGTTAAGTTTTGCAACAAATTTTGGACAAAAAAGGAAAAGAGAAAAAGAAATTGCCATCTGTAGGAATTATCCAAATTTTTTTTTCAATTTTTTTAACAAGTGAAATTTTTCTTCATTACTTGACTTGCCCATCTGACATTTACAGGTTACAAAATCCAGTTTGAGAAAATATTATTTGGGGTCACATTCACAGATCTCTATAGGAATTAAGAAAGGTACTCTTAACTATTCTTTTATAAAATATTCTTGAGAATGTTTGTCATTTGTGTAGTGTGCCATTAATAGCAATATAGACCTTTACAATGTTCCCTGTCATTTTTTATCTCATCTCCCTACATGTAATGTATAGGGAGATGAGATATTGTACTTCACCCCACATCAGTCAAAATGGCTTAAATTGTGCGAAAAAGTGTGTTGCCCAAACCCCTCCTAGACCGTAAATCCGATCACATTCAAATTTGGTGGGAAGGTGCCTGACCATGAAAACTTGTGCCTGTGTGATTAGTGATGTCAAAGGTCAAATACCCCCAATACTTTTTAACCATTACCTGCTTGTCAGTATGTTTGAAAAAGTAATTAGACCGCAGGATATGTTCAGAATAATGGGACAATTTTTTAAATAGTACTTATGTGGTTGTTAAGGATCGAGGTCAAAAGTCAATGTAGGTGAAAGGTCAAATTGGCCTTAATTGTGCCAAAAATTGTTGCGAACTCCCAGAACGTAAGTTGAAGCAGTTCGAACTTGGTGGGTAGTGTGTTTTAATGGCTTTTCCCTACATGATGACAAGCATGAAATGGCTAAAATCATTTTTTTTATCTCTAACTTTTGACGTCATCAATCACGCTGGCTCAAGTTTACATGATCAGGCACCTACCCACCAAGTTCGAACCGCATCCAACTTACGTTCTGGGAGTTCGCGACACTTTTTGGCACATTTAGACCAATTTGACCTTTCACCTACATTGGCTTTCGACCTCGATCCTTAACAACCACATTAGTACTATTTAAATATTGTTAAACCACATGATATGTAGAGAATGATGAGACAAATACTAGAATATTCCATTTTTGATGTTAAGGGTTATGTTGAAAGGACAATGTAGGTCAGACTGGTGAATTTGGCCCAAATTTTATGCCTTGCATGAAATAATGATAATTAGGTAATATAGTTTTCTAGTCAACTTTTAAACTAAACCATACGTTAAAAAACCTGGGTTCTAGCCTATTAAGAAAGCTGGCAACCAGATGCATTCAGAATCACTTCCATCACGGAGGAGATGAAAGATCTGCGACTCCATAAACTGCCTTTTTGTTCATCTCTCAAAATAGGTCAAGGTGATAGGGGAACAGGCCAGGTTGATAAAATAATCGTAAATCTTCCTCCTTCATATTTGCTCCAGATCGATTCTGGTACTGTAGACTTTCGCCAAATTACAAAACACTCCACTATGGGGACATCCAAGATACATCATCGACGCCAACCATTGAGAGTCTGACCGATAAAGGTAAGCATTTTGGATTCCCAGATTACAGGAGAGTTTTCGTTGCGAGGAAAAGTCGCAGGGATTTGACTCGAAAACAGACATTTACAAAAAATGAAAGAAGATGGATGAAGTATTTTACCTTCCATAAATATGACAAAGATGAAAAACGATTTTAAGTCGGAGAGCATTCTGCGAGATTTCGAATCACCGTTACATCCGCACTGTAAGACAAGTTAGACTATTTGAGAATCAACATTTGAAAAACTGTGAATGTATCTTTGTCTTCTTAACCAACCATTTTCTTAAATTTTTGACATTTTTGTCTTGTTTGCTGCCATTGAAACTCATCGTCATAGAATGGTTGTGAATTGAATTTAGCTGTGATAATAACTTTTTTAGAAGTCCTCTTTACATATCCTTCTGGATCTCAATAAAAAAAGTGTTTCAAATTGTCTGTTTCCATCATGGACCATCAGGTTCTAGTCTATGCAACACAAGTTTATGTCTACTTTTGAATTGTCGCATTTTTTTTTATATATACATTTTTTTTTTCATATTTGTGAAATTATTTGACAGCTTGGCTGGACAATTTCGACTATTTGTTTACAGTTGTTGTATTATTTTTGTTTTTCCTATCTGGATTGGTTTTTGTCTTTCCTCTTTCAGTTTCCGTCTCCGACATCGACGACATGCGAACCGGGAAGGAATGCACACATGTCAAAAGCAAGGTAAGAACAATGGTAGATTAAAACACTCTCAAGAAAATGAAAAGGGCAGACCAGAATTGTTGGAATTTTTAAGTTTTTTTTCAGATCAAGAAACCAATGCTATATTTCTTGTTGCTGCAGAAATCTGAAAGAGAAAGGGTTACCGTTAGCTTCCTGCTTGTTCAATAGTTATGAGGGGGTTATTTTGTAGTTTTAGATTAGTGGTGTAGCAAGGAGCAACAGGGCCCTGGTCTGGCAATGGCATAGGCTCTTCAAAGAAGAGAGTCCACATTCACCCAAGCCCAACCAATGGTTTTATATTTGGCACCTCCAGTTGACTTGATATGGCAATTTCAAACTTTCTGTGTTAAGGAGGTGGTTGTTATTTGAATTCCCATGTTGGCCTACAGCCAGTGACCAGATTCAGCAGAAGGGTAGCTATTTTTGTCTTCACCCTCCAGAAGTCGCACCGACTTTTACAGCAAGTCACGCCACCGTGTAGGACATATCTTTGTGCCATCTCTCTCTCTCTTTCTCTTCCTCCACTAAAAATCTCAGCAATCGTATCTGTTAGACCATAACCACAGCTAGACAAACTGAATTTTGTTATAAAGCTACTACTAGTCCTGGTGGTTTTGTCAGGAATAGAAAAACTGTGTATGTCATTGGCAGTGAAGTAGCAGGAAGAATTGTACCCACAGAGATGTATGACTTCTATTCCTGTATCATTCTTTACTGCGTTAATATTAAAGACCCTCAGTGTTTGTCAGTAAACCGACCCACAACCAACTATGGTTGGGGAAAATCAAATACTGGTCAGTTGGCTTCAACCCAACCCTCCTCCCCCCTCCCCACCTCTGGGATATATCTGCAATTGTCTAAGTCATTTTACACTCTTGAAAAAGCTCGGCAGTAAATTTGGAGTGTTATAAACTGCACTGCTATAAAACCTTTTAAATTAAAAGCAAACATCAAGAACAAGCCACTTTTAAAGTGCAACAACTTTTTGCAGGGTTTTCTGCACCAATTAATCACATGTCACCTCAAGAGTGGGTCACCATTTAGGGTTCATCACACAGGCTAATGGTACTTCTCAGATCTGTTCTTTTTTATCTTTCCTTTTTTTGTTTATTGTATTTAAGAGACAACAGGTTTGGAAAGTAAAATGATCTGCAAGTGTACATCATCTTGATAATTGCCAAATTTGGAAATTGAAAATATTTTTATATAAATTTTTTTTTTTTTGTGGCTATTAGGAGGTTCATAATATAAAGTGTTTGGTTCAACCTTTGATCAAGGACTGTATTACTACCAAATATTTCAAATGTATTTTTTTTCAACTTTATATGTGTTTGATAAAGAGGATTAATGCATTTGCATAGAAAAATGTTGTATTTATTTTCTGAAGACACCCTTTCCCCCCCCCCCCTTTTTTTTCCAGTACTTTTATTTGGTATCAGAGTGGATGATGTCACATAAATCATAAAAGATTTTTTTGTGTTGCATAATTTGGAGGTTATACATGCGGTGAAACAATGTTGTGTCACCATTCAGCAACCTAAGAATTCTGCTATAAATGAATAATACCCTACACTAACATAGCAGATTTTATGGCTAGGTACTGGTTTGTATGGACAGTACCAAAAGCAGGGTGCTGTACCTGTATCATCATTGCAAATAAAATCTTGGGTATCACAACTATATTGGCAGTTTTAGTGTGATGGACATGCCACTTCCCCCCCCCTCCCCTCCCCTCATGTCCCAGCCAGGCCACAAGTCTTGACATGGTCCTCTTCTCTTATCGGGTTTAACCTCAAGAATGTCGCAGTTTATCCAAGCGTTATAGATCAACACACTAACATAGATTAACTTATGGTATTTTGCTCAACAATGTGTGAGAATACCCTCTTGGATGCCATATTTGAGTGAGTTTATTCCACAGCAAATTAGTAACAATGTCAGTCACCCCGCAGTAGGAATGGTCTCTCCCTGTTAAAGTATGGACGGAGCCGTCGTCATGACACATGGATAAAGTGTTAAGACATGAAGAGTGTTTCCTCTGGACTACATTAAGGGTGCAATATGTGACGATAGGTGGAAGTAGTCAAAGTCTTTGGAGATACTGGTACTTTCATTTAGATGTACCAAATAAACATCAACTACCCAGTTTTGATAACAACTTCAGATTGAGTTTTGTTCTGTGGAAATGCTTTTCCTGTAATCATGGAAACATTTATCTCTCTTGACTACATCCTGAAATGTTTTACAACGGCACTCACCATCTGTAGATACCTGAAAATGCATGCTTTTCTAATCAAGCAGAGTTACATGAGTGCAGACGATCACTGCTTGTGCTGGTTACCATGGAGATGTAGGGATTTGTGAAAAACCTCTATCCGTTGATGACACTGGAGCGTTTGTTAAAGCAAGCAGAAATAACAGATTGATTCGTCCTAGTTCGTGTTTGCCTTTGATGTTAAAACTGAATTATTAAAAACAGCTGATTTCTACAGTGAAATGCAAGACCTTAATACCTTTCCTAACGAATGTTCCAATTTCTTTTAGAATTTTATTTACAACAACAGTACAAAATTATGATTGTGTTTACTGGGGATCAATGGTCATTGAGGTTATTAGAGGTCAAATTATCAAACTTGGAGTCAGTTTTGGGTCATTTGTTAACTGTGTATTCCAATTGCTTCTTATCCCTGAAAATGTATTTATATCCACTACACATTAATACTTTTTATATGTTTTCACTGTTTTAGAAATATGAGCTTGAATGATCAATTTGGTTCAGCTTGTTTGCTTGCTACAAAATGCTTGAGGGATACACAAGCCCTACCATAAGATAAAAAGTGTATATAATAGAGAGCATTGTGATGAACAACTTCCCTCAACAGCTAAGAAAGTCTTATTTCAATGTTTCTTCACACACAAGGATGAAAACTTTATCAAGTCTAAAATATGACATCATCTAGTCACATGTGGTTTCTTTTTCTTATGTTTTTGTGATTTTTGCAAATGCTTAATCTAAACTAATGAAGCTTGTAGTATGAACTAATGATGGCATTAGTTTCGGTGTGGACACTGTTAATCATACTACTTTGAAAAAAATATGAACGAATGATGGCATTAGTTTCGGTGTGGACAATGTTAATCATAGTACTCTGAAAAGTATGAACTAATGATGGCCTTAGTTTCGGTGTCGACACAGTTAATCATATTACACTGAAAAAATCATATTACACTGAAAAAATATGAACACTAGTTTCGTTGTCAACACTGTTAAACGTACTACTTTATAAAAATATGAACTAATGATGGCATAAGTGTCGATGTCGACACTGTTAATCATAGTACTCTGAAAAAATATGAACTAATGATGGCATTAGTTTTGGTGTCGACACTGTTAATCATACTACTTTGAAAAAATATGAACTAATGATGGTATTAGTTTTGGTGTCGACGCTGTTAATCATACTACTTTGAAAAAATATGAACTAATGATGGTATTAGTTTTGGTGTCGACACTGTTAATCATACTACTTTGAAAAAATATGAACTAAGGATGGCATTAGTTTCGGTGTCAGCACTGTTAAACATACTATATTAACTAATGATGGCTTTAGTTTTGGTATCGCCACTGTTAAACATACTATATGATCTAATGATGGCATTAGTTTCGGTGTTGACACTGTTAAGCATACTATATGAACTAATGATGGCATTAGTTCGGTCTTGACACTGTCAAACATACTATATGAACTAATGATGGCATTAGTTTCGATGTTGACACTGTTAAACATACTATATGAACTAATGATGGCATTAGTTTCGGTGTTGACACAGTTAAACATTCTACTTTGATACTACTATGCAAATAAGAAAAGGAAAGGAAAGAGCATGTAAAAGGTTCAGGGCCTAGTGGCTCTATGACATCACAGTTTAACATCCTAGTGGCTCTATGACATCACAGTTTAACATCCTAGTGGCTCTATGACATCACAGTTTAACATCCTAGTGGCTCTATGACATCACAGTTTAACATAAAAATGACAGCTCTCAGACACAAATTATAAAGTAGGATATCTCCCAAACGGAACAATACTCTCGTTCTAAGCTGTTTGAGGGATTCATTCTTTCACGAACATCTCCGTGGTATAAGCTAAAGATGATGGTTGAGTTTGTGTCTGCTTCAGCACCCTTCCACAGATAGTAGACATGTTTACTAAGTGTGAATTTACCCACTGAAAATATCGAGCATTTGTGGTCATTTCGGCTGTTTTGTTCTGAGTGCGATTTCAGTTACAGTTAATATGTTCTTTGCAATGAAATGTTTTGTCTTCATAATTCAATTCTCTTTCAAATTTTTGCTTGTACCCTCCAGAGCTCGCTTGCTTTTCAAATTGTGAGTGGAAACCAGCCGAGTCTAGGATTTGTGGCCAGTTCGCAAGAAGTGGTGAGTACAACAACATTGTACAAAATAGTATTCTGATTGGATCAGCTACACAAAGAAATATCTTTTGAAAAATAGATAATAGCTTATCTCGAGTTAGAAATCCATGAACTCGGACATGAGGAGATATAAAATTGGATTGGAATAATCCCTCTTTCTCAAGGTTCTCACTGCCGAATCCTTTGGAAGTTTTTGACTCTCTGTTGCATGTTTGAATCTGTGCAATGTTCGGACACAAAATATCACAACATCAACCGCTCTATCATTTATGCGTCTGCCTATCTTGTCAAACATCAGAGACATGCACAGAAACTTACATCCAGACTGACAGATGAACAGCTGTTGCAAATTTACACCTGTTTACATTATCGTTCAGGTCTTGATCGATTCTCAAATTCTGATGACATGGCATTTATTGTACATCTTCATGAAACAACTTGGATAAATGTTCTACCCCCTCCCACCCACCCACTCCCCCCCTCTCCCTCAGCTTTCCCCAGAAGAATTAGTTGTGACACAATTAAAAGAAATATATTCTAGTTCAGTTCTCTGGCAGGTTAAACAATTATGTCACGTATGGGGGGGTACATATATATCTGTCGTATGATGTATCACATGTCTTGTGTTAACAAAATCCAGGTCAAGTTTGGTGACTTTAGGGAAGTTTTTGAGCTGCCTTGAACCTGAGAGTGCTGTTTTGAAAAAGCTATGGATGGATCCTGTGTGACACATATCACATTCATCACCCTGTATACTTCTTATAGTAATTCCTGAGGCCAACTAAAGCTCAGAATGCTGCAATAAAAGACGCTTAATTTACTGGAATATGATCTCATTTTGACTTTTGTACTGCTCATGGTAATTTTCGTGGTGATGCTGATTAAAGCACCAAATCCAATAAAGGAGCTAAATGGTATATTTGTTTTCTTTGATACTGGTTGGTATCATATATTTTGCCTATAAGAGTAACGTGTGAGGCTGAATGAGATCCTAATGCTGCTCTAAATCCCCCTTCCCTACCTCCCTCCCCCCCGATCCACACCAATGCTGTCTACCACAAAGTTTCTAGATGCCCTCACTTTGACCTCAAGATTTCCAGTATATTGACCTTCTCGAATTCATAAGGACAGAAAGCTCAAGTGAGGATTAATATCAAAAGCAGAATAATAACCTTGCCTGAACGAAGTCCCAGTTAATGCACCTGTCAACATGGGATCATCAGACAACCCCCCCCCCCTGTGTATTGAACCTCAAGAAACTTTGGTTTAGAGCATTTGTTTTGTTGTCTGTTTTTCCTATTTTGTTATATTTTTTTTACATGAAAACCATAACAATGTAGCTGACAATCCAATAAAATGATAGTGTGTCCACATTTAGATGAATAAATGAAGATGTTTACAATAATAATAATAATAATGGGGGGGGGGGGAAATGGTTAAGTTTGGGGTTAAATGTGGTTTGTTTTATGCAGGTTACCGCTTAGACTGGGAGTTTTCTCACTATTACACTCATATAGACATTAATGTGGCAGGCGATGGATAAATATGCCATTTTGTTGAGTATTATTGTGATGTACCATCAATCGGTCATATTGCTGTAAACACACGCGACAAAACTGTCTTTAGAAAATGAAGAACACCTTTGGCAGGCATTGGCCTACCATAACGACACATGATATAGTTGCCTGAATTCTTGGATTGAAAGCATATTTTAATACTTTTTGACTTCCGTCTTTTTTTTTTCTTTTTTAATGTTTGTAATAAATTAGATTATTCCTTGTGCTGATTATAAGTCTCTGATTTGATTGTAATTTTGAAAACTGGGGGTTTGAATAATATTCAGCTTTCTGGTGAAGTTTATACAGTAGATCTATATTTTAATGACATTAATATGTAATATGATGTAATATGAGGCTGAGGTGTGTAAAAATTTTTTTTAACAAAAAGACCCAATCACATTGGGAGGAGAACGGTGGTAAACCTTGTGTGTCTTGTACCAGTCTGTTTCACATGAGGTGCCAGCCAACATTTATAAGTGCTCAATCTACAAAGTTTCCAAAACCCATCCCACTCCCCCTTTTCGATTTCATTCTCGCAGCAGAGGGTCTTCACGCATGAATGTCAACACTGCAGAACATTGGCCTGATTCCTGGTGCCCCCCCCCTCCACCTCCACCTCACCCTCCCTCCCACACCAATCTCAAACTTGCGGTCAGGGTCTAATACATCAGCCTTGCATTTTAACTCTTACGTCTCAACATATCTTAATTGTTTTAAAACCCAAGGACCATCAGTGTGCCATCTGTGAACAGTGCCCAAGTTGACATTGAATATATGCCAGAAATTATCATGCCTGAGGCCGTTGAAGGTATTTTTTTCTCGGAACGATCAACCACGAGTGGATCATTTTTTGAGCAAATCCCTTTACATAAGTTTAGTTTGACACATTCTTTCTGCCTTGTGAGGTAACAAGTGGAGGCTTCCACGGTCTACTATAACATATATACAGACTGTCTGTTAATAGATGGTATGGATCCTGCAGCAATAACACATGGAGAACATTATTATCAAAGTTCATCGCTGTCAAAGCTACAAGCATGCATGTCGTCTCCGGGTTAACCTGAATTAACCGTTTAATGACCTCTCAGAAACAATTGTTGTTGTCGATACTGTGCTACTTAAAGATATGTATTAACTTTATATTGAAAGCTGTTCTGAGTTGCAGAAATGTCTATGAATTATTATATTATCAAAGTTCATCGTTGTCAAAGCTACAAGCATGCATGTCGTCTCGGGGTTAACCTGAATTACCTGTTTAATGACCTCTCAGAAACAATTGTTGTTGGTGATACTGTGCTACTTAAAGATATGTATTATAAACTGTATATTGAAAGCTGTTCTGAGTTGTAGAAATGTTTATGAATTCATATCTAAGGCAGTTAGTACTGGAAGGAGGTACCATCAATACGTTACATGATAGTGGTGCTTTGTACATTCAACACCATCCACTCCACCTCCGACCATCCACCCCCCATTCAACACCATCCACCCCCACCATCCACACCCCCCCCCCAAATAACATATATTGGTTTGGTGACCGTTAGTGCTGGATATTTGAAACAATTTGACATTGGAATTGTATCGCGAGTACATTGCATAATGCTGTCTGTGATGTTATTGGTTGGTGTCCACGGGTGTGTGCTCATAGGTTCATAGGTTCATAGGATCTTGACCATATTAATACCCTAGTTCTGACCCAATCCTTGGACTAATTTTCAACTCAGTTCTCTCTCAGTGACATCGTAACTGAATAAAACAAAACCTATCCCCTCCAGGAATCACAAAGTAATCTTCTGGGCCTTTTTGTTGGTTCTGAATGATGTTACAGAAAGACTTTTGCCAAACTTTGACATTTCTCAAGTGACAGGATAAAACATTATAGATCTGTGCATGAAGAACTCTTGTAATTTATGAAGCTGTGACAGGATGCACTTATTTTCAACTTTGAAGTCCATTAAGGTGGAACCCATGAAGTCTAACAAAGCTGTGCCCTCAGTCCCTGTTGAGATTTTAGTGGCCTCATGGGTCAACAGAATTTTTCACTTTTACACGCACCCATAGCTGCATGAGTTTTAGTCTTTCTTCCCTCTTTCAAGTGAAGGATTGAAAATATAAACTTTTAGTTCATAAGTTTTTGATGGGGGGGGGGGGGGGGGGGAAGGAGGTCAAATTGACATGTTAACATTTTTATTTTACCTTTACATGTAAAAGATAAAACAAAAAAGGTTTGTCCAATAGTTGAAAAGTGTCCTCTCTTTTGGGCAGGTGGCTTCTTGCCACCTGGACTGCAGAAATTTTGTGAATTCTCTTTTTGTGAAAAAAACTGTTGTGGTTCCCAACTTCATCCATAGTTTTGGCTACAGGCACAATCAGAGATAATGTTTCAGATAGCAGAAAGAACAGTTGTGTGACATTGACTTCAAAGGTTATGGGATGGGGGGGGAATTAAATATCAATTAATACAGATGGTCTGATATGTGGGATAAGCTGTCTCACTTAGCTTTTACAGAAATGGACATTGCTTTGAATTCCTGAATAAGATTTGTCGCTGAATCATTTAGTATTACTTATCCAGCTATTGACGGACCCAGTATATAGCTATCTGTCATTTTTTCATTGTTTTTTTTTCTATTCCGGTAGACCTCAGAAAGTGGAATATATATATATATATATATATATATATATATATATA
>JAIPMN010009074.1:9183-20565 GCA_020650975.1 Apostichopus californicus | reverse complement strand
CCATTGTTAAATCACAGAACTATATTAATAATATAACAGAATAATTCATTTCAAATTTCACTAATTATTTATCAGGTCAAAACATCGTTAGGGAGAGGCAGAGCCTTCATCAGATATAGCCTTGTACATCATAGACTCGGTGACACCCTGCAACAGTGTGTGTCCAGTGAAGAAATAACAAGGTCAGTATTTGATGAAGAGAAGGGGAGGGGAAGGGTGGGGAGCGGTATGGTAACAGAGAAAAAGGGGGAATATATATCAGTTAAATGCTAGTAAGTTTTTTTCTAATGTTGAGTTTAGTAAAAACTCTGTGTTTGTTTAAGGTTTGAACATGCAAGCAACAGGTTGAGTACTGAGTGTACATGACAGGGTCATTTCCAATTAATTTCAACAAATTAGCTTGACTGATTATGGTCAAAGTACATCATGGACAAATATCCGTACAAAAGGCCAAAGAAGAGGTAAACCCATTTAAAGTTCAATTTTGAGTTTCAATACATTGAAGGAAGTGTTTGAAGGCTCTCCAACTAAGGTACCAATAATTTGAAATGTGAAATACTTATACTGTGGTGGGTATAGGCTACATACTGACATTGAAATTAAAAGGACCAGGGACCACTTTTTGTGGAAAGGGGCCCCTGGTTCACATGTTATATTTTGGTTGAGCCATGAACCACTTAAGTTTAATCAGGAGCCATTTGGGTCTATTTTTACCTATGCTGTGTAATTTGTTTTTCTCTTGATGCACAGAACTATCACTAAACAACTCGGTTGGATATATGATGAAAGTTTTATGTTGCTGGTGTTGTTCTTTTAGTTTGCTATGATATAAAATTGTGTCTGTTTAATCTGCTGGTGCTACTTAGCGTGAACAAAAAAATGTTTCTGGAATTTAGTTGCAGGGATCTAACAGGCTGTTTGGCAAGTTATGTAATGATGGGGGGGGGGGAGGGTTGGGGGAGGGCATTAATTATGATGGGGGTAGGTAAGGGTTGGGAGGGCATTAATTATGATGGGTGGAGGGAAGGGTGGGGGAGGGCATAACTTTACTGTCTCCCAGTTATTTTGGACCATGGCTACACAACTAGCAAATTCATCTTTCTAAGTGACAAGAATTACAATAGATATTGTATATGTTTGTACTGCATAATGCATGGTGTGACATTGCAGCATCTTTGTGAGTTGAATCGATGAAAATTCCAAGAAACTTCTTTCATATTCAATCCATGACTTCTTGAAACATCCGAACAAAGTACGGTTTTTATTGAGGAAACAGTTAACAATGTTGACAGGAAGAATTTGCAGTTACAACAAACACTTTAAGAGATAAAAAATCACTTTCATTTCATGTTAGGCTGATGATATGCAAATGTGTTAAGTGTAGCTGCCCAGTCACTGTAAAATGGCTTTTCCGGATTTGAAGCAATTTTTAAGCACAGACCAAAATCAGCAAGTTTCTACTATTCGTTTCTGCTAAAAGATGTGTTTTACAATATAGTTTTACCATAGGGAACTATTTGGTTGCCGTAGTAACTAATCATAATTTATTTAGCTACTTGATACTCCCATATTCACATCCATTTATCCGTTGAATAATTAACACTTTTGAGATCATCTCAGTTAAATATTATTATTATGACTTTTTGGCTCCCTTGATGACAAAACTTCACTCCTTTGTGGTAAACGAAAGTTGCCAAAGAACTCCATTTCTGTGATAATCACAAAATAACATTGAAGGGCTTTCCCATTTCTTTCTTACCATGATCAGTTTTAGTCTGTGGATGATTTAGTCACAATGTAGCAAGCTTTTTTTCATACTTTATTTACTACAGAAAACTGTAAGAAGTTTCCTTCCTTCCTCCCTTCCCACCCCCTCCCCCCCCCTTTTCACCATGCTTTTCTAAGCCATTGCCGTTGATTAACCCTTCTTCACTGTTCTCTCCTCCTGTGCCCAGACAATGGTACAATGAATCTTCCATACTCCGCCAGCCAGGGGCATTTTCCGCAGTTGTCAATGACTTCTACGATCTTAATGACATTCAATTTGACCTGACCCCTTCAGGACAGGAACTAGATACAGCATGGCCGACCTTCGTCAGAAGTGCCATAGGCGTTGGGTTGTACCTGTGGAACCCACCCACTCGCTCCTCCAGTATGGCTAGCATCAACTCGCAGGTGTGTGTGCTACCCCTGATGATGATGATGATGATGGACATTGTTTGACTCTCTGTTTAATTTAGTTTATACCTTTATTAAAGAGAAGAGAGTGCAAAAGTCTCTGAGATGGAGTCAAAAGTTTTTTAGAAAGAACGTATCTTTTTTAGGTTTCACTTCTTTTGCTTCCTTTACTGTCTTTTGTCCACTTTTTTTTCTTGGAGGAATTACCTGATTGTTTTTTTTTTTTGCACCTCTGATAAAGGAGGAGGGAGGTGCTAAGGAATCAAGGAAGGGGGTACCTAACTTAGTCATTCTCACTTCCATATTAAAGAATTTGATATTAAAAACAAAAGTTGGTACTCTTTTCTTATGATTTCTTTGTAAAGTTCTCCATAATAATCAGTTACCATGTCTTCCTCTTTGTTATTCATAGACCACATACCAATCACCTCCCTCTCCTTTCTGCCAATGCACAAAGCAAGGTACCAATTTCACTTGTGTCCACCCACAATCCGTAAACCATATAGCGCACCCAAAAGTGGATCACAAATAATGTTAATGGATTGCCAGATTTTTTCAGACGTTGGAAAGTTGTATCTACAGTTTTCAGAGCTTGTTGATGAAGATCCACAAACTTTATTTTTTAACTTCCATGCATTCAGAGCTTCAATTTGTAATGGTAAGGGAAGGGGGTGGGGTGTCTGGTCGGTTATTGCTCAGTCCATATGAAGCTTCTTGATCATGTGCCTAAAAGTTTGTGGACTGCTTGTATATCCCATTTCCCTGTTTGAGAAAGATATATATGGTTTATGTTTTTCTGATATAATTATAATGTCTTAATTTTTGAATAACTTTTTAGTTTTAAATTTGACTTTTTTCTCCCACAAAAGCCAAGCCAAGCAGATAGTAGAGGCATGGAATCCATGACGGAGGTAGACTCGGCCATTTTGGATAATCAACTCGAGAGACTGCAAGGAGAGCTAGCGGAATGTGAGAAGTACAACCGAGACCTACGGCATCAGCTTCAAGCGTCCCAAACCGAACTGGAAGAGTGCAAAAGCCTCGCAGTGGAAAACGAAGCCAGGATGAGTTCCGAGTTGGAGGAGTCACAGAGGCGGAATCAAGAACTCGTCTACAGGAGCGACCAGGCCGTCGCCGAGATGGAGACTGCTAAGAGGGAGAGAGAGAAGGTTCTGCAGGAAGTGGATTCCACGAGCAGAGAACACCAGAGGATTACGAACGAGTTAGGGGAGCGGGTGGAAACGCTGAAGTTGCAGCTGACGAGCGAATCCACGATGAGACAGAAGCACGAAGACGAACAGAGGGGAGAGAGCCTGGATCATCAGAAACGAATCGGCGAGTTGGAGGTCCAACTCAAGGGCAGCGAGATGGAGATGCAGCATCTGAGGGAGGTGGAGGCCAGATTGAGAACGAGTTTGAGAGATGCCGAAACCAAGAACAAAAGCCTGGAGGAAAGGGCCGAGAGATTGACCGCGACGATGGACGGCAATCTGTCGTCCCGGGCGGATCAACTCTCACAGGAGTTCCAGTCTGTTAGTCTATTGAGATCGCTCTTCATCCGCCTATCGACCGTCAACAGCGAGGACAAAGAACTTAACAATATGAAGACAGAATTTTATTCCAAACTAGAGAACCTACTCGGAGTGTATCCTGCCGGGGAGAGCGAATACAGCGAACCAGACGTGAACAAGTTAGAGGGCGCCCTCAGTCGTTTGGAAGAGGGCATCTCCGCTTCCCAACAGGAGATAAAAGAGGTCAAAGTTGGACTAGAAGAGGTACAGGGGTCAAAGGTTACTCCTGTAGAGGGGAGAGACGAGGTCAGAGAGGTGATAGCATTAGAGGAACACAGAAGACAGGTGAACGATTTGACGAAGGAGCTAGAAGAGTGGAAACTCACAGCCGAACAGAGGAGGAACCTCGTCTTGGATCGAGATCTCAGACTAAAAGAAAAGACCAATCAGGTGAACCAAGCTTCCTTGGAAACGAAGGCCAGGAAGGATTCGGTGGTGGCCATTCTCGAGTCATGCGACCTGATGCTCCAGAATATGCCGGAATTGTCGTCAGAATCGGACTTGCCAAAGTATTACTTGCCACACAATCGAAAGGGTAGCCCGCCCTTTGCAGACGTCCTGAAGAGCCTGCCGGGCTTCCTGAGGGCCTTGGAAGGGAAGTTCAGCGACCTCCAGTACGAGAAGGAGAATCTGAAAGAGAAGATGGAGAGACAAGCAGAGGAGCTAGGAGATTTGCAGAGGCGGTTGGAGGATGAGATCCTGGCAAAGGAAAGTTTAAATAAAGAAACAGACACATTCCAGAACAAAATGGATGAGGTCGTCTCATCACAGACGGAGAGAGACGAAAGGATTGAAAACTTGGAGGCAGAATTGACTGAAGCCAGAGCGGAGATTGTGGAGAAGGAAACCGAAGCCGATCAGATCAAGGCTTCCGATGACCAATTAAAGAACGATCTACTTCTCCAGGTGGAAAAGTTTAAGCGCCTGGCGGAAGAAGTCGAAGAGAACTCCAAGGAAGTTAAACTGAAGTGCAATGCTTTAGAGGAAGAGAACAGTGTTTTGAAAACAGCCGAAGTGGAAGCGAAGAATGAAAGGGAGTCCGTGATATCCCAGAATTCAATATTGGAAGAAAGAATTCTCCGTCTGGAAGAGGAATTAGTCGCCGAATCTACAAAAGTGACGGTACTGGAGAAGAGTGTGGACGATAAGGATGTCGCCAGCGATCAGGAGAAGGCGAGCATCGAGCAGACGCACGAGAGGACCATCACAGAGGTGATACAAGAACATGAAAATAAAGTGGAGTTCATGACAGAACAGTTTAAATTACTTAAAAACGAGCTGGAGACGGTTACCTTCGAAAAGGAAGAAGTGATCAGAAAATCAGAAACTCTCAAGAAGGAAAGTTTGGAGGTGCAGACCGGCGCCGACACCGCGGAGAGGGAGAGGACAGAGTTGGAAGAAAAACACGATAAGTTGATGAAAGACCACCGGATCATTCAGGGGAACTGCGATGCGATCACCTCACAGATTGAGACTCTGAAGTCGGAGTACGAGAGTCTGTTAGATATCTCGGAGAAGGACAAGGAACTATTGTCGGAGAGAGACGAAACCATCGCATCGCTGGATTCGGCTCTGGACTGTGCCAGAGAGACATCGGTAGACTACTCCCAAAAGATCGAGAAACAGAAGGAACAATTGGCGGAGAAACAAGAGGAGATAGAACTGCTGCAGGAAAGATTGAAAAGTTCGCAAGAAGAATGTCAGAACTCGAAGATGGTCATGGAGAGAGAGGTGTCTGCGATAGAGTTCCAACGGAGCTCAGAGGCCATGCAATATCAAGAAAAACTGGAGGTAATGTTGTTGTCTCATGTTTGTTTTAATCTTTTCCAAAAAGATATTCTGCAAGATACAGTATCTTTTGGGAATGTTCTCTTCATGTTTGCCTTATCTGAGCTTGTTGTGTCCATTTGCAAGGTAAACATCAACTATTGCTGGTGAAAGCTACTGATCCCTCCAATTTTGATTAAAAATATTAAAAACAATAAAAACAATAAAAACAATAAAAAATATGTCACAGTCTTACAGAAATCAAATTATAGTAATTAAGTTAATGAAATTCAACTGGCTGGTCCAAAATTGCTAGAAATTGTTACATTTGTATATGCAATTAAAGCCAACAATTTCAGCAAGCTACGACATACTTAGAAGTTGTTGTTTCAGTGCTTTAGCTCGGTTGGGTGATTTTTGCTTTTGCTGTGCAATGTATACATCCCATAACAGTGTGGGACACTAGCTTGACAAGAATAAAGCAAAAGACCCAATTTTATCAACTTACCATTTTGCTATTTAAATGTGTAGAATTCTATTATGAATTTTTTGTAAATATTCTCATTGAATCAAATTCATGAATTGCTTCCACATTAGCCTTGTGGATGAAAAAAATCTTATTACTTGTCTTAATGAACTTGTTTTGAGTGTGACGCGGTAGTATTGACAAGTGTTGCACATATTTATTTCGGAAATTTTGGAATAAAAACCATTACCATTTCAGAGTTTTGAAGAGCTAACATCCGAAGTCTCACACTGGAAAGAGAGATGTGAAGAACTTGAGGAGAACCTAGCAACTAAGACGAACGATTTCTCGGATATCAAAGCCAGTAAAGAGAGTATTGAAGAGGAAAACAAAAATAAGGTGTGTGTTTGTTTGTTTGTGACAATTGCTTGTAAACAACGTAACTGAAAAAGTTCATTATGGATGAACTTCATACTTGCTATGTGGATCCGTCTAATTGAGTACAAGTTCGCTATTTTTTTCTATGAAGGTCAAAGTCTGACAACTTTGTAAACACGATAAGTCAAAAAGTACATGTTTGTTGAACTTCATACTTGATATGTAGATCTAGCTTGGTGAGTACAAGAACCCTTTGGAAATTGGTGGAGGCCAAAGGTTATTTGCGTCAACATAAGTCAAAGTCTGTAAAACCATGTAAACATGGTGACTCAAAAACATTTGACATTTTTTTACTTCACTTTTTATTTTATTGGAATGAGCTGAAAGCCTATGTTCCTTCAAAATATAATTCTTATTCCATCAAGTTATTTTATAATATATTTAGCTTCAGTGAAATTTACAATTGCTTCGCCACTGTATGGTTCTTATTTTCTACCATTCACTTGGCAAGGATCCACACATTCCACTTTAACTATGGACTCCCTTTAATCTTTCACCCTCCTCAGCTCATGTGAGTTTAGTTGGACAATGTTCTGTTCAAACATTGTTTAGGATTTTTTTTTTACCTCTGTATAGTGACAGACATTATTTACTGCTTGTAAGACTTGTTTAAAGTCTGTATTTAGCAGTAATACCTAAAACTTGTTGCTGTTTAGTGATTTTTCATTTCTAGTTTATAGAATATAAAAATTTGCAAGCATTATAAAAATATTTTCCTTTTGACAACCACAGCTTCTATTTTTTTTACCTCACTTCAACGTGAGGTTATCTTTTGTTTTCCACTGAGTTATTCCTCAAATTTCCCCCCTTTTTTTCATTTGGATGTTTGTAGTTGAAATTGAAAGAAGCCATCTGCACGAAACAGAAGGATGAGATACAAGTTCTTGAAACCAGTCTGTTACAGGTATTATGCTCAATCTTCCTTTCTATTTCTTAATTTCTTCCCTGAACAAGTATTTGCAGGAAGAATTTACAGGGTGCTGGGTTATGTAATACTTCCTCTGTTTTGTTTTGTTCTCCACTGTTCATTCCCCTTCCCTACATGTCAGGGTTGTTGTTTCATATTTCATATTTTTATCACATTGGGGGGACTCATCAAAATAATCTCAGCATGCCAGTCAGCATCGAGATAATATTATAATACAAAATGCTGACTATGTCCAAAGGCAAGCTTTAATGCGACCCTCTATTAATACATCTAACAACATACGATCACGATACCCTATTATTAATACAGTATTGAATTGAACAAGAGACGGAGTTAATAGCCAATGGCATTGTTTCTGCTATTACTCGAATAAAAAAATAGGCATGAAATGAAATGTAATGTGTTTTATTAATTTTAATGCATGAAACACAGCAGAGTGTTGTGAGCTATAAGTACAATAACCTAAGCTGTCACTGTGAGCTTTATTAGTTTATATCATATTGTATGTATTATATACATATGTATATGTATGATAAACATCATAGTACGATATAGTTATGTAGGACACTCTTCACCAAATTTCACTGTGTGTCTCTGCCACCTCTTATAATATTCTTTAACATAGTTTTGGTTTGTGTGAGATGCCCTCCACAACAGTTTCAGCTGCCCAGTTTTGCCACTTTTGGAATTGTCCATGGCATACAGTTTATTTTTAGGGTGGTAAGGTGCACCCCAGCATGTACTTTTGCTGCCTATCTTGTTAACCCCTTAAAATTTGTAGCATATTTAATTGGCATATTTTTGGTTTTATGGGAAATCCGTCACCAAACTTTTCCGCCTATCTTTGACTTTTTTGATACTTTGAAAAGACTTTAGCAGTCAGTTTAGGCTTTTTCATCTTTTTTTTGGGGGGGGGGGTAATGGGGAGGGGGCATGCAACACCTGTTTACTTCCTGAATTGTCCATCTATTGAAATCTTTCTCATTCCGTGATCGCATTTCTCCCCTGTGTGGTACATCTCTTCACCCTTCATTTTACTATCGGTGCCTATCCATCCAACATTTAATTTTTTCTAATTTTGCTCTGATTTTACTTCATATAATTTTTTGACTTTTCACTTTGTCCAGATATCCAACCAGCTTGAGCAGAGAGCAAGAAATGTCATAGAATTAGAAGTAAGTACATCCCCTTCCTGTAGCAACAAGTACAATTGGGTTGTATCTTGTTGTATGTTCATGTGCATGGGAGCACTGTAAGTGTTTTAATACAAACAGTGTTTTAATCTATCCTGAGGAGTCAGCCAGCAGTATGTCATAGCCAGATCCACCATTGATCGAGTGGTCACACTTCACTGCAGTTTTTCGTCGTGTTGAATCACGACCGAATTTTGTTCCAGCCACTTCACCTTTTGAAATCTAGTGACTGGTTCGAGATACGTTTAATACAAATACAATTTCTAGCGTTTGTTGGGAAACGAGTCAAAAGTTGCCGGAACATCAAGTGAGGAATAAGATCTTCTCAGAATCGACGCAAAAATGCTGTAAGACAAGAAAAGATGTAGATATGAATAAACCGTTTGCATTTCATGAACAAAATTGTCTCGGAAAAGATTAAGTTGGATTTTTTCATGTCTTGATTCTGTACGATAAACTTGAAGTCAGACATTCTGCAGTCCGTAGAATTTAACTATTAAAGCAAAACAAATTATGATAATACCTGAAGAAAGGACATATATATGTAAACCTTCTTAATCAAGGTTGCCTTAAAACAGATCTCCAGACATGTTCACATATTAAATTTTTTTTTTTTAAATATTTAAACAAAAATATTTTAAACAAAAATATTTAATGCATGGACATGTCTTGAGTGCTCCTTTAAGGCAACCTTGATTAAGACGATGAAATCTTCAATTATTATTGGTTTTTGTTTTATATAAAATTTCTCTTAAATTCATCCATAGATTCAACCTTTACATTGTTTATGCTTCCTTCATGATGTTTCTATTTCGTTCTTAATATTGTTTAATTTATTTTAGGATATGGTTAAATCAACGCAGAAGTATGACGCCAGCCAGATTGATCAGCTGAGAGCAAAACTGGAGCAGAAAGAGAAAGATAATGAAGAATTTATGAAACAAATTGTCAAATTTGGAAAGTATGGACTATTTTTAAAAATACAACAACAAAATTTACAAATAGAATGAAAAACTGGAAAAGATAATGAATAATAAAGAGATTGATTTCAGTGGATATCAAAAGTGTTATTGTACCCCTATGTTCTACTGAGGTGGGGTGAGGAGGAGTGGAAAGAGGGGGAGGGGAGGGGGAAAAGGGCAGTCAGAAGCAACTGGGAAAGAATTTGTCATGGGATCGGGCAACAAGTTAAAAACATGATCCACCCATAGACCATTGCAATGGATGAATGGATAAAATTGGTGGCAGTAGAAAAGGTGAACCTTAGCATCTGGGAGGTTGTGGGCCAAGGCCCTGATAGCAAAAGTAAGAAGGGGGATCTTTTTCATCCAGGATAAATCCAGGTTTTCCCATCTGAAATGGTCTTCCAAACTGATTGTAAAAAGAAAAAGCCAGTTAAGCTAAATGTGTAAACTTGGATAGCCACTGCATGTGTGGTGTAAGCTGTTAGCATACATAAGCACATAAAACAGAGGAACAAAACTTGCCATCCAGGCTGGGAGATGTCGACATTGGGATGCCTGAAATTGATGAGAAGGGTGTGAGAAGGGGTGTGAGAAGGGGTGAGAGCAGGGCGTGAGGCATGACCCATTCTTCTTATTTATCTTTCATGTTTTGTTTTATTTTATTTTATTCAGGGAAAAGGATGTCATGTGGCAAAGGTTACAAAAAGTTGAGAATCATCGCAAATTGAAGGCTATGGAAAGATGGATTGAAGATAAAGACGTGAGTTCCCTTTCATTTTTCTTTCTGAAAAAAAAAACTGGCATTGTGTGTTTTACCTAAAAGCTACGATTTTCTAGATCAGAGATTCTTAAGTTTCTAAAGAGGATCAAGAAAAAAATTATGGTTGGATCAAAGGGCCCAATAGAATTAAAAACTCTTACTACACCTACATTGAGCAGTGTAGGCTGGTAAGTTTGCTCAAGTCCTGAAGGTTCTAGATACCCCGATTTAGTACAACGTTGTGAGCTGGATTTGGCCCACAGGTCATCTATTTAGAACCCCTGTATTAAATGCAACCAGAGCTTCTTCACTGCAGGTATGTGTCACACGTTGAAAATGAAGGTAAATTTATGGTTGTGATGATAGTGAAAGGAATTGCCATAAAACATATTTTTGTCATTTTTATATCAGTATCGGAATGGTGCTTTCAAAGTTTACTTCTGTTGTTTTTCAATTTTTTTTTTCATATTTGTTTCCATTTCTTTGCCAGGTAAAGCAATGCATGGAATGTGAATGTCAATTCTCTTTGACTGTCAGGAAACATCACTGCAGAATGTGCGGCGGAGTATTTTGCAGTAAATGCACCGAATGTAGCATCCTGACGTCCCAAAGCAAGTAAGTCTATCCGCCTAGTTGTTGCTGCATCAGGCGGTCGGGACGAGAGGCGGGGTGGGGTGATTGGTGAATTATCTTGTTGAAAGTTTGCGACAACTTTTGGTAACCACCCGGTGAAACTCTTTTAACAATTACCATTTCTGGATGTATTCTTTCTAGCTGTAAGAAAATCATTTCCAAGCGAGCGCCTGCAACATTTTTCATCCAGCGACTTGGTCTATAACTTCTAGTTGCAAATATATTTTTAAGGTTTACAGATTTTAGCTTGCTAAGAAACTGCTTAAAGTTGACAAAAGTAGATTGCTGGAGGTTCAGATCGCCCAAATTCTTCCCATGCAGATAATTGAGCCTGGTTGACAGCAATTGAATGTCTCAGCTAGGGGAAATGCTTTGAAGCTGAAATTATAAAATGTACTCTGATCTTTGAGCATGAATGACCATTGTTTTACTTTCTAGTATATTTTTGTTGGGAATATGAGTTAGAAAGAGGGGGGGGGGGGG
>JAIPMN010009073.1:0-13439 GCA_020650975.1 Apostichopus californicus | reverse complement strand
GGTGAAATTTGGCTCTTCCTGTAGGTTGTCATGGTGAAATCGTGCATTTCTTAGGGGTGTCCGAAATTGGCAGTGTTCCGAAATTAGCAATACTGACTATATAGCCTAGTCAGTATTGTGAAGTTCGGAACACTGCGAAGTTCGGACACCCCTAAGAAACCCACGATTTCACCATAACAACCTACAGCAAGAGCCAATCTTACGAAACACTACGAAGCTGCAGTTATTTCCTCTCCAAAATGACCGTTTGCAAATATGTACTTACATATTTGTCAATAAAAGGAAGTTAGGCCTATACTAGTTTTGGGGTGTTTATGGCTTAGGTGTCCGAACTTCGAAGTGTCCATGCTACTAGTACTAACATTAGTATAATAAGTTACTTGTACTACTAGTACTTGACACCTTTTGTCATAAGTGCGTAGATAAGTCTTTGATACAATGGTACAATTCCATAAGATTACCTACCAGGCACTAGGGTGAAACAATTAGTGTTAGACTCATAACATTAATCATATATCAGGAAGATCTAGATTCATTACATTAATCATTTATCAGGAAGATCTAAGGGCCTAATTTCCAGATCCTCCATCAAAGTTTAGAGTGAAGGGTATGTGGACCTAGGACTCATGACCTGCTTGGTTCATACATGCAGTAACACCTTAAGAAATAGCAGTATGTTACTAGAAACTATGTATAATAGTGTGTAATAATACACTGTATGTGTCTGCAGACTACTGTATCTGAATAACACTTACCTCCATGTCAAAAACATGTAGAAATCCCTGACGTACCAATAAGCATAATTGGAGAAATCATTACAATTTTTATACTACTGTAGTTATAACCTGTTTTGGCATTGGGTTTATAGTGGCACAAGACACTTTTACAGCTGTCATGATAAAGAAGGAATCAATATTTGCATGATTATCTATCCTTGTGGTATTTTAGTCATTTTTGTCATGAAACAAATAGCCACTGAGGTCCTTAGACTTTGTTGTTAAATGTTCTAACAAAGACTAACAAGGAAGACTATATCACTAATCAGGAATCATGCAGCTAATGGCTCTGTTCAAATTGAACTAATGCAAATTTCTATAGATCTGCTTTTAATCTAGCAGACTGCCCTCTATTAGTAAATTTGTAATCATGCACGGGACATATTCTCTAAAACTTCTTTTAAAATAACCTCATCTATCATTCCAGGTGACTCATGTGAGTTTTGTTGGTTATAGAATCATATGGATGTTTCAGTTGTGTTAATGATAAAGAGGGATACATGTATGACATTTGACTGAATATGTCATAATTTGATGAAGATATCACTCCTACCTTTAATGTTGCTGACAACAAAAATGTTTCACACTCCATATTGAACTCATGTATATCAATCCTTCCAGAGTTGTTTGTGTAATGGTCACCTAGTTTCTTGTTTTTATAGGGATAGAATTACTCAGTATCAAGTGATTAAATTGCAGCATCAGTCTTTTATGTATCAGGTGAGCAAATCTCTCATCCTGTTTCTGGATCAAGTTGAAAGACATGTTGGCCAACTGATAAAGTAACATCTGAAGGGACAGGATTATGGCAGGAATAACTCTGTAAAGAATACATGTACCATCTAGTATAATGTGTTTTAAAGTGTACTGCCGAAAGCTTATATATTTGAATTGTTTCCTCAGCTGTTAATGTGTCTTGCTGGAGAATAACAGTCTTCTTTCACAGAAACTGATTGATGGTTGGCTGATGTGGAATGCTATATATTGTGTGTGCATTGTTAGGATCTTATAAACTAACAGTTAATAAAGTGAAAGTGCCCGTTTAGTGTTAGGTTACATTAGCTGTCAGCATACTACAAAGGTCAGTCATTGAGTTCAGGAGCACCGTAATTTGAAAGGGGAAGTTTTTTTTTAATATGAGCCCGAAAGTACATAGAAACATCTTCCATGTCAGGTAGATTTCTAGGGTAATTTCCAGTGCAGTATGTAAGAGTGACAATTGTAGCAAATGTGTTATCATGACAGTGAGCAATTGACATCCAAGTAATCTGTACTACAAAATTATAGACCAAATATATGTTATGGTCATGAAAGGTTCCCTTCCTGCTAAACCTCACATAATGATTATTGTACAAGTTTCTAAATATAGCAGGAATATTGAAAGTATTGTTTCGTCAAAGGTTACAAAAATACATTACAAAGTGTAGCAAATTTTTCTTCTGACAAAATTTGGGGATAAGCAGCTAAATTTGTGCAAACAGGAACTGAAATTTTCTCTTCTTGCTTTGCTCTGGCTACATTGACTATTGATTTGACCAGAAAAAGGAAGTACTTGTTCATGCAGGACTGACTTGTAATGTTAAGATCAACAATTAGTCCTATAATAATATAAATAATAGATAGGTCTGCATTAGAGCTCTATCACTGTTGTGTTATAGCTACAGTATAGTGCAAGCTTCAATGCTACACCTGGATGTCGAATCATTATCGTCATGGTTATTGTTAATTTTGTAATTGTTAATGTTATTATATTGTTAAATATACTTTTATTATTGTTGTTGTTGTTATTATTATGATCATTATTCCAATACATTTAGCATTGTAATTGCAGTGGAACTCTCTAACATTCTGCAAACAACACAATCTCCAATAATTTTAAGATTGTTTAAAAGACTTTGGGCGTAAACATACCTCTTGGATCATTGCAATGATGATGCGGTGCTTTGAACATGCTCATTTACATGAAGTAACATTTGAGAGCTATGCACATTGGCAAGAGTGCTAAAAATAATCAAAAATTATCTTAACAATCATATTGTACACATCTTGACTTTGTCAGTTGATTTATCATTTACAAATTTATTCTAAAAATGCTGTGCAAATATTATCATTAAATCATTTTAAAATTGAGGGTTTGTGTCCTATCAAAAGTTAAAGATAGATCATCATCATATACAGAGTCATATTGAAAGACTTTGAATTACTTGGTCATCATCGACCTGTCAGAAGAAGCGGCTCCAGTACTTGAAGGTTTCTATTGGTTGCAGCTATAAATATGTTTGTTTTAGTGAGATAGTAGCAGATCACATTGTTACAGCTGTGATTGATCAAAGCTTACAAGTGTACATAATACAGTACACATACAGTATCTGTAATGGTAAACCTGCTTTTGCAAGCTGTGGAAAAGTTCAATGCAATCATAGACAGTCTATTCTTCTGGTAAAAAGAGGTTTGTTTGCAACTGAAACCAAAAGTGAACAGCTTGCATTCATAAGTAATTAGCTCCGGATATAACTATAACTTGCTTGCACACTTGCACTAGTATCAAAACCATGATTTTAGTACACCAAAAGTCCGAACAATGGGTGTTTATTGGCTACACTGAGTTCTTATGAGGGTGATAGATTTCTTGAGCCAACATACCTGGAGATTTTGTGGAAATGAGAGGGATGCAACAGTTTCAGACTTAGAAGCCGCAGTATAGAACAACACAGCAACTCTAGTTGATTGACTGTACTGTACAGATCATCAGAAAAGTGTGGTATGTAACAATTACATAGTAAATACTATATTCAGGACTTGTAAAGATCTAACCAAAGAAAGACAAGGTATGTACAGTAGTCATGTATGAATTCTGCATTAAACTTATTATGGTAGTGTGCAGATACAGTAGGTATGCAGAAAAGTAAGGTATCACCAGTGGTCAGGCCAAGTAGTATATGTTCACATATTTTGTAGCAATTTTAAGAAGTTAAAGAAAAATATTGTTCAATGTCATAATGAGATACTGGAAATACTATGGTTACATGCAAAAAACCTGCTATATAGACATTTTCACACTTTTGCAGCGATTTGCTCACTTTTGCATGGCGTCGTCCTATGCGATACCAAATAAGTATGTTTACTTGTTGCATGTATGCCAAATTTCCAATCCTAATGTATATTATAGTATAATTGCACCAACATGGTGACATTATGAATTAATAGGTCAAATTATTGCTAGATTCATGCAGAAATATAATAAAATTAAATAAAAATATAATTAAATAATATAATAAAATATTATACACCAATCATGTTTAAACAAGTGTTTCCTATGGAGTATGGGGTATACTTCAATTTCATAGGATTTATACTATTCATTTAGTATTATTCTTAGTAGCTGCTTCTGAGATACATTATGTGTGCAATACTAAGTATTAATAATACAGTACTGAGTAGTTATACTGAATCGATATACAGTATGTATAATTGTACAGTACTGTGCAGAAACACTGAAAAATGGTTACTTGGTTATGATGCATAAATATTCAATGCTTTAATGTTGGTATGAGAAGGGTATAGCCACCATCATTTATTAAAATTTCTCCCAGAAGTGAGTTTCTGACATTATTGGTTACAACAGAATTGGCCAAACAAGAGGATAACTCGGATAAGTGTAAACCAACATTGATTGAATGGCTTTTATTACTGTCTAAAAATAAAGAAGAAATATAAGATATTCTTTGTAAATCATCAAAGTTATGAATTGATGCACTAAACAGTACTCTTATTGATGAAACACTCAAGACTTGCCAATGTCTAGAGTTAAAGTCTCTCATACTGTCATTGATGTAATAAAAGTCTTTTATTGCTGTTTGGTTTATCGGGCTATCCAAAAGAGTAAAACCATGGTTTAGATTGAAATTATGTGAATTCCTCAAGCCTCAGTAAATACGACCCATGTGAGCAAGCGTAGGTCTAGCTTAACCGAAATTTCTAGAGACATGTATAGACGATAGCTATTCCATTTTAATATGGGCTCACAAAATGCAATGCATGAATCATTATAGTTTGTGCTTGAGAAAAACTGAAGTAAGGCAAAAGCAAGCAAGATTGAAAATATCTGTAACTATTCGAAACTTATGGCAATATTCTATTGCAACACTGTTACAGTAACTAATGTTATTACTTACTTAGTTTCATGCATATTTTACAGTATGTACACTGCCCCTATCAATGGAAAATGGAACTGTCCTTGGATATTTATGCTAAACTGCAGAGCTAGGCACAAAATAACTCCTTCTGTACTTCACGCAAGGTGTATTGATATCCTTGGCCAAAAAGAAAGTTAAGATGCAAAAAAAAATAGGCTTCATTTCAGGGTGTTTGTTGTGTAAGGTATTTGAGTGTAACACATCATTTTATGCAGCCTATATGGAACTACACACAATTCAGCATAAATCTGTTGCCAAATGGAAATGACAAATCCGGCATTAGAGTGACTTGCCGTAGGCAGGCAAGTAGCCTATGCAGTCAAGTTGGCGTGGTTGCGTGTGTAGGTGTGTGTGCGTAGGTGTGTGTATGTATGTATGTGACGCCCTAGATTATACACGATACCTCAAGATAGGTAATATCAGTTCGCATATTTGGCATGTGGCTTTCCCATATCTAGTATAAGAACCTTATTGTTTTGGGTGGAGGTCTCCAGAACCTGAACAATAAAGGAGCTCACATATATGCATAGGATAGCCTTATGTAGTGTAAAGATTATACACAATTTGGTGTAGGTTAAAGGTCATTTAAGGTCATCAGAGGTCAAACCCTGAAAACCTTGTAAGCACAATATCTCAAGATAGGCAGGGTTCGGTTTCTTCCGGAAGAAACCTATTTCTTCCAGGGACGTGGAAGAAACTGGAAGAAACCTGTTTCTTCCAGGTTTCTTCCAGTTTCTTCTGGAAGAAACTGGAAGAAACCGGAAGAAACTGGAAGAAACTGTGAAAATTGGCATATACGCAGCACAACCCACATACATGATAAAGAGACAAATAGTTTACCACCATCTGACTGAAATGCATACCATTGAAACCATCAAAATATGATATGTTTTCATTATAATTTTGGGTTGTTTTTCTACATCAAAAGATGTTGCTTATAAATCACAATATTGAAGGACTACTTATCATCTCGCGATCCCTCCATCAACCAGAATTGCATAACTGGCAATACTGTATGAATGATTAACCTGGATTGGCCCATGCACTGAGGCTTCAGGAGTAGGATTGAAACGTATGGTTGTAGTGGTCAATGTAATCGTAGTAATGAGTGTGCATTGTAGTAGGCCTACAATAGTTTCCAGGGAACACTTGCCCCTCCACTCTGAAACTAGTTTTTAACTAAGAACTGGGCTATAATCAGGACCATTCTGGTCTGCAAAATATTGCTTGCCCATAGTTGTTCCCTGAATTGTCCGATGCTAGTAGCCTAGTACTATATTGTGTACAGTATATGCTGGAAGCAGGTCATGTGCTCCAAACCTAGATATAGACTACCTAGATATATATAGACTACCTAGATGACACTATAGTGCTTCTTGTTCATTTATTTCATAGTTAGAAATCATTGCAGGTTGTTATGAAACTTTATCAACAGTTTTTCCCCAAAAATTGAGTTTCTTCCATTTTGTCCCGAAGAAACTGGAAGAAACCTATTTCTTCCGAGTGGAAAAAACCGCGGTTTATTCCGCGGTTTTTTCCACCCTGGAAGAAACCTGCGAACCCTGAAGATAGGGAACTTCATATTTGATATGGCTTCCCTTTAATGAGTACAAGATCCGTAATGAATTTGATGGATGTCACAGGTTATTTAAAGTTAGCAGTTGCCAAAATGTGAAAACTATGTTTCTTTCAAAGACCAAAATTTCTTCATAGTTTTATGCAGGTCAAATGCCATATGTAGTCAACAGAGATGAAACCTGAAACATTGTAAACATGATATCTCAAAAAGGGAATATTGACAGTCATTTTTATATTCATTTGACAAAACTTGTATGATCTCTAGGGAGTAAACTGGTTCCTTTAGAGCAATTGGGTCACTGATAATGATCTTGTTGACAGTATTGTGTTTATAATCCTTCACCTAAAGATGATTTAGAAGAATTTTTGAAGCATTAATTCCCAAGTAGCAGTTCCCTGATATAACATTCTGCAAGTGTATATAGAATAAACCAGAATATGTTAACTATTTGAACACTTGTTCTGCATATATATATTGTCAAGTCAAGTAACCCCTGCGAGGGTCTTCACTCTGGTTCATAAAAGGCTTTCAATCGGTTGGTATCAGGTCCGATTGAAAGAATTGAGGAATGAACATCAATTTTATTATGCCCTTTGTAATGCCGCCTACACAGTAGTGATAGATGCTTGTTTTTGGGAATTGTTTTTGTAAAATCGAGGGCTTTCGAATAATGTGGTGTAATATTTAACATGCATTTCAATGAGATGTTTGGACTTGAACTTCCGAAGTGTGTTTCTTTGAGCCCCCAGTCCTGATGGGTCCACGTTTATGGAAAAAAAAAATTAAGAGGAGAAAAGAGGAGAAACTTTAAAAAAAAAAATTTAAGAGGAAACAATTGTATCTGTCGAATATCGCATGAACCACTGAAATCGGCAGTCAATCGTTTAAGTCAATTGCAGTAGAAAAATGTGTCCTGTGGTAAATGCATCTGCTTTAAGATGCCATTGTTTCAATCAATTAGGGTATTGCACAGGGACTTGCGTTAAGGAATTGATATGGCCTTCAAACATTTATTCACAGTTTGTTATTACTAAATATTCAGCGCTAAGCTGATGTAAGCTCACGAAAATGCATGCTCAGTCAATCAAACTAATACTGCGAAAGGAAATTTCAGTAAATACCTCACAAAAATCAGTTTAAAACCAGCTTTAAATGTCAGGCTTTGTCAGTATTTGAGCTGCGCACCCATCAATACATGTATGTCAGTCATCTTACATGGGTGATAACTGACATTCGTTGAAAGGGTGATGTAATAAACCATGCTTGTATTTATTAACCCTTGACATTTAGCCAGTGATGACTGACTAATGGTTTCATGAAATGAAAGATGTACTTCCTTTTTAAAGTGATCTTCTCCTTCTCTTCAAGTCAATGACAGGAAACTTCAAGTGAATCTTCTTCCTTTGTTTCCCAAAACTATTGTCTGTAGGTTTTCTAGCTCTATAGATAATGTGTGCAGCTTGCCTTTTACATGTTTGAAATGGTGGGTCTAATGCTGTCATCATTGACAAACA
This sequence comes from Apostichopus californicus, assembly GCA_020650975.1. Lineage (NCBI taxonomy): Eukaryota > Metazoa > Echinodermata > Holothuroidea > Aspidochirotida > Stichopodidae > Apostichopus > Apostichopus californicus. Next base: position 5,374 of record JAIPMN010009073.1, on the reverse strand, counting down.
CACAAGTTTCACAACCATTGATAGAATTTGTTTTGAGATCCGTACAGCAATTCTTTCAATCTATATTGCTATTGCACATTGTGGATGGTTTATCATTAAAACCCTCAGTCAATAATAAGAGCAGATTGGAGAGGGATATGAGATATCTTGCTTGTAACCTGAGGCAAGAAAAGCTTTGGTTTTAGTAGACTCCATTGTGGAGCTCCCCTGTGAAGTAATAATCTCATTGCTGATCATCGTTTCCAGTACAGTGGTTTAGTTTCTTTGGGATGACTGGATATTTCTTTTCCTTTCTCCAGTGGACTATATTTTATTGTGAATTCACTCACATGATAGATTCAAGTGAGCATTGAAAAGAAGTGCGCAACTGGAATGACTTTAGGTAGGTTATCACTTACATGTAGATATATATGGTAGGCCTTACAAACGAGACTAATGTGTGAATGCTGTGCCTTTAGTTTTATTTGGGCTTTCAGTAGAAAAGTTATCCCTTTTTTAATTAGACAACAATTAGCTGCATGACAAGGCCTAATTTAAAAATTCTAAATTCTGAACATGTTCTTTTCATTCACGTCAACACAGCATGTACTGTACTGTGTCAATCCAAGATACTGTAGGATCTCATAGATCTAAGTTGACAAATTATTGGGAATTGAAGTATAATGTGTTATTTTAGACCACAAAAGTTCTTCTTATAATTGTTTGTGGTATTCAGAGAGGTTAATTGAATAAGTTGAGAGCTAAAACTACTGTAGATAAGCCAGCCTCTTCAGTGACGTGATCGAGGCTTAGTTGTTTAAAAGGTAATTTCTCAAAACAAAAAGTGGTATTAATTTTTAACATGCAGAAATGTTAGTTGCATGGGTTGTAGACATTCGTGGCTGTTAAAATCTACCAATAATATTTGTACACAGCTAAGGAATGAGTTATCCAGTGTATTCCTTAGTTTTAGACCGATAAGTGTATTAATGTGATTTAAGATACTATATACTATCAAGCTATCCACAGATATGGTTAAAGGAGTTTATTGATTCCTTGCTGAAGGCAGAAGGAATCTATGCGATGGTGATGGCGTGTGCATGTACACTTGCTCGTAAATACTCAAACTTCAGATTCAGAGGATAAAGCCGGGTACATATCATATTTGGTATGTGGGTTCCTCTAAGGTAGAACTGTTTGGGATTGTTGTTGGTAGTGGTCAAAGGTCATTTGAGATCAGCATAGGTCAAAGTCTGAAAACATTGTACACACAATATCTCAAGAAGTAGAAATTTGGTGTGTAACTTGCTGTTGGTGAGTACAGTAGATGATATGTAGTGTTTTTCATGAATGTCAAAGGTCAGGTGGAAGAAGAGGGTAACTCTCTTTGATTAGTAATAGTCAAGGAAATGGATATTGCATATTTAATTAGCTCATCACTAGCAATGCTAATTCAAGTAACATTATCTTGAATGTAATTAAATATTTCTAATAATGACTGATTTTGAAGGAACTGTTACTCCTATACGTGAAATCAATATACATAACAGGTAACTCCTATGCTTACCTTTACAAGTTAAGTGCCTCCTCTAACTGTGTATTTATAAAATAGGTAACTGTTTGTTTACCTTTACAAGTATGAGTGCCTCCCCTAATTCTTGTCAGCACAGAGCTGATTCTATTGTGCAGAATTTCATCTTTTCCTGGAGTTCCTTTAACTGTTGGCCGACCTGATAATATTTGACCTGAAGTTCTCTTTCTCATTCTGCATCTTCTCATATTCATCTGATCAAGAGATTAGTAAAAGTCATGTAAATGGATATTGCATAATTAATAAGCCCATCACTAGCACTCAAAGTAACAATATCTTGTAGTTATTTTGTAATAATGACTGGTTTTGAAGGAAGCACTCCTATAACATGAAGTCGATTTATACAAGAGGTAACTCCTGTCCTCACCTACTGTGAGAAAGAGAAATACATGATGAAACCAGTTGATAACATTTCATTTTCTAAAGCTAAGAGAGAAAAGAACTGTTTAGGAAACAGCTTACAGTATCTACTGTGCTCTCAGACTGTTTTCATCTCAGTTAGCCTCGAGCAGTTAGCAGTTTCATCAGATGTCATATTGGTATCAATATGACTTTAGTACAAGAGCCCCGTAATTCTTTGTGAAGGTCAAAGCTCATTTGAGGTCTGCAAGGGAGGGGGAGGGGGGGGGGGGAAGTGTTAAAATCTTAAAAGCACTGTAGTTTGATAATTTTGTTTTTCAAGTTGAGACTTCTCATTTGCTTAAAGTCAATGATTGATTAAGGCTAGCAGAATTCAATCCCTAAAAACCTTTCTTCTTAGTAAGGAAGTGGCCAGTAATAAGCGTTGGGTTTCAGCATGACATTTTGTGCAAGGACATGGTGTACAGGAAAGCACATAATTGGTGAGATCTTAATTGATAGTGTTGTTATGAAATTGAGAATGATTTACATTTTCAGAACCTAATTAGTAATCCCTGAAAGTTTACACCATGTCAGGGTAATATTTCATTGCTATCTCTGTCTTGGTATACATCCATGCTCTCACCATACATAATTGGTACATGTTTAAGTTGTTGTTTAAGATGTCATAATTTGTATCTAAGTTTAATAAAAAATACTGCACAATATCTTAAACTACTCTGAAGTCTTGATATTAAAGACCTCTGGGATTTAAGTTGATACAAACACTGGACCTAAAACTTAGATTGCAGTTGTCCCTATTAAGGCTTGTTATCTCCACAAGTACATTAAGTGATTGATATTGTCCAAATATTTGCCCAATATGATGCTGATGGAAGGTCATTTGAATTCAACAGAGGTCAAAGTCAATGTCATGAAACATGTTAATAATAGGATCCTCAAGGCAGAAAGTTAACAGACCTAAATTCTTAAACGAAATTAGGCAGAGGGGGATGGGGAGAGGGCAAAATATCTTAACAAATAAGTTGCAAAGTCTTACAATTGGCTTCTCGCCATTAAATTGATTTTTCCGACAATACCACAAATGCTTGTTAACAAAGAATGTGACATGGTGGCCTAACGTTATGATGCATGCTGCAGTCATATGTTTGGCAGTGTGCAAATGACAATGTACATGTAAAGTAGTACTTAGTAAGTTTAGGAGGAACCAAAGTTCATAAGGAATCGAGGTCAATGTATTTTGGTTCTGTGAATACAGAAGATGGATAATTGTTTGTAGGCAGCATGTTGGTCACTGTGTGGAAACCAGTCTAATCATGTGTTATTATCTAAGCTATAGAAAGTAAACCATCTGGTGCTGCAGCCAGCTAAATATTATTTAATATTATTGTTATCATCCATAGTGGCTACTTCATGTATGTACATGTTTCTATGAGAGTTTGCAACCAATTTATGTTGATGTGTTTTGTTTTAAATAATTGTGGTTGCATTTCTCACTAAAATGTTGAGTGTGGAACAATAGAACTCATTCATGAAAACGTGTATCATTTTAAACTTTGGTATATTTAGACCTGTATAAGTGTACTAGTTTTGGTTAAAATAAAACAACAACAATTGGAACATAATGCAACCTTGAAAAGAAAAATGGAGAACCCATCAGTTTGAATTCAGTGCCAGTACTATAGATCACCACACCTTTGTTTGTCCCATAAAGATGGGTAAAATCTGTATAGCCCTCCTATGCCATTTTGTTGTGGGCTCTCGAAAAATCCTTTATGGCTACCAATCTTGTCACAAAAGCCTGACGTCTTGTAGATCTACCTTTTTTATTGAAATTGTATCTGAGCATTGTCCATTTACAGTATGATGCGCATTGTGTTGCAAGGTGACTGCAACGTCTAACCATGTAGTTGTTATGGAACAACTCCCTGGTCTAACCTTGTGTGCCAGGTGTACAGTACTGTACATGTATGTTTTCAATCTCCAAACTTTGTGGCAAAGAAGAAAAGGTCAGCCTATAAATAACAACTAGGCTCTATTTACATATTGATATTTTGGACCATAACAGATGGCAGTATGTAAACAAACTGTGAAAAGATAAAAAGTGGTGTCTATGGACACTCCTGTACTTAAAAAACTTAAAAGGGGAAGATTGGAGCAAATACCCAAACTTTATAAAGCTGTTATTTTAATATTAAATACATAAAGTTAAAGCGACTTGGATTCTGACCATTTTGGCAAAGTATTTCCCTTTTAAGTCCTTGTGAGTCATGGCATAGACATATAAACTTGTGTGGTTACACTGAAAAGGACCTGTGTGTATTTTCATGTCAAACTCTTACAATTTCATAATCCTTAGTATCTGTTGATAGTTCGATTCTTGGTTCGACTGTTATCATCTACTCCGCACTCAGTGAGTGTGACTTTCGACCAATTCTCAGTGATACTGCTATACAGTACAAGATTAAAGGGAAGTAAAGAGTTTTGACAGGAAATTACAAATAGACTGTCCCAAATTCCCTAAATTGTTGTTGCTTCTTGTTCATAAGTTGTTTGTAAGGTCCATAAACATTGCACACTGTGTTTGACCATATTAACTTAATTGGACTTAGGTTGTTCAGCCACTGGCTGCATGGCTGAGTACTGACCGAAAACTTGCATCCCCTCCTCCCACGCCCTCCCTCCCTTCCCACGGATTTGGTGCAATGAAAGAGAGCATACAAGATATCTGCTAGAGTGTACTCTAGTACAAGGTATGTAAGTCAAATGCTTAAACCAGCACACAGGCCTTCAATGTTTCTTCCTTGTCTGTGTGGTGTACAGTGCATACTGTGTGTGTGTGTGTGTCTGATGTACAGTAAGTATGGTTGACTGTTGATGTAAATTGTTAGATCCACCATCTCTCTTTATGACAGTTGTTACACAAACTGACATACCTTTGTATGCTGTCAGCTAGCTAATCAAGTGTTTTGTAGTTTTAGTTGCCATATATACTGATATATACTGATACAGATTTATGTTACCCTTTACAGACAGTTGATTACATATAGCTGCTAAAGATGCCAATCACAGCAGAAAACTACGACATTATCCAGAAACTGTTGGACAGCTACGAAGCTGAGGCTGCCATCTCAGATGGGGGCGAGCCCTCACAACCTGAGGTGCAGTATACCATCGCCTCCCTCCGTGCCTATGCAACCAAACTATGTACCCTTCAAGAAACAAAGACCACCTACCAAAATGGCGGAGCTGGAGGTCCCGTCCCTCTCAACAGTGAGAGGCAGGAAACTGCTAATCCCGAGATGAAGGACAGGGAGGAAATCTGTATCTTTTCTTTTCACTCACCACCGAGAAAGGCCAGAGACTTTGGTCTGATTCTACGACAGGAAACTGGTCATTTGAACAAGACGAATCGCAAAATCTGGCGACGAAGTGTGACCTTAG
>JAIPMN010009072.1:1433-18450 GCA_020650975.1 Apostichopus californicus | reverse complement strand
GTAAATTAATTTCACATGATCGTACTGTATATACTGCTTTAAGATTAAAAATCAAATGTTCAGAATCTAAATAAAACTACTGTAGCCTTTGAAGCCAGTAAATCAATTTCAAATTATCTCCTCTCTATAAACTGCTGTAAGACTTAAAATCAAATGTTCATAATCTAAATAAAATTAGCCTTTGGGGAGCATAGTAAATCAATTTCACATGATCGTACTGTATATACTGCTTTAAGATTAAAAATCAAATGTTCAGAATCTAAATAAAACTACTGTAGCCTTTGAAGCCAGTAAATCAATTTCAAATTATCTCCTCTCTATTATAAACTGCTGTAAGACTTAAAATCAAATGTTCATAATCTAAATAAAATTAGCCTTTGGGGAGCATAGTAAATCAATTTCACATGATCTTACTGTATTTACTGCTTTAAGATTAAAAATCAAATGTTCATAATCTAAATAAAATTAGCCTTTGAAGAGCTAGTAAATCAATTTCACATGATCTTCTCTCAATATACTGCTTTGCGAAAATCAAATGTTCAGATTCTACTGTCAATAAAACTAGCCTCTCAAGTCTCAAGATTGTAAATTAATTCACATTATCTTCTCTATATACTGCTTTAAGATGTAAAATCAAATGTTTAGAATCTAAATCCAGCAGAATCATTTGCTTACTTTAAGGGATGTGGTTGAGCTCTTTGTTTATTTTAATATGCAATATTTGTATCATTTTCATCTTTTTCTAGTACTGATTTTGTTGATATTTAAATTGCCAGTCGTTCAACAGAGCTCTTTCAGATTAGCATTGAGTGAGTCTGTTGACATTATGTTGTGTCATAACAGGTTTTAGTAAATCAACATATTCATGCAAATAGGAAGAAACAAACCAAAATTTCTCTTTTTTGGGGAAGCTTGCCTAAAAATCTTGTTCCATTAACCTATTTGCAGACCTAGTTTTCTTCATGAAATTATTCATGAAAGAATGAAAATTTGCTTTTTTTTCCCTACCTTTTTGTAGGTTTTCTTAAAATCCAGATGCTTAATATCTCCTTTTAGTGTCATGTAAATTACTAAAGATCATATCCAATTTCAGAATCTGTCTTTTAATCTTCCTGCGATACAGTAGTGTGCATGCATTAGACTATTATTCTCCCCCCTGCAGAATATGTAAATTTTGGGGCTAATTATGCATTTATCTATCGGGAATATATGGGACAAGGCGAACAAGCCCACCAAGGAAAGGAATGAAAAATATAAAGCTAAAAAAATGTTTCATATAAAACATAATAATTAAACAAAGGAATAGGAGGTAAAGGAGAAATTTGTTGAAGTTTTACTCTGCCAATTTATGTTTTTCTTTTTATCACATTTTTCCGTAAAATACAGTTATTTTACTGGCAGTAAGAAAGATTTGTCAGATGCGACCTGTCAAATTAAATTAATTTAAAGTTAAACTTGTTTGCTTTCTCAGACGATTCAGTTGTCTTATACAATAGTTGATTATTACATTGAGTTGCATCCAGGGCAAAACTCAGTTACTGACAAACAAAAAAACATAATTTTGTAAGTAGCTGTGATTGTTAGTGCTACTTGAACATGTTTCAAAGGCTGGAGCTAGAACATGTCTCATAGGTCTCACAGCTGAAGCAAGAATAGGACTTATACACTAGAACAAGAACAGGACTCATACTATAAGACACATAGCTGGAACAGGACTTGTACTCTAGGAGACAGCTGAATCCTGAACAGGACTCGTAGGAAACACGGCTGGAGCTAGGACAGGTTTCATAGGACACACAGCTGAAGCAAGAACAGGACATGTACTCTATGACACAGCTGAATGCTGAACAGGACTCGTAGGAAACACGGCTGGAGCTAGGACAGGTTTCATAGGACACACAGCTGAAGCAAGAACAGGACTTGTACACTAGAACAAGCACAGGACTCATACTGTAGGACACACAGGTCTCATAGGACACATACAGGTAGCTAGAGCTAGAATAGGAAATCTACTCTAGGACACAGCTGGAGCTAGAACAGGGCTAATGTAGGACTAAGCCAGAAACGTGTGTAGAGTAGGACACTCAAGCGGAGCAGTGGAGTTTAAAATAGGACATATTTTTATTGCCATCATTGAGGTACTGTACAGTACTAGTTGTGATTCTTATCAATGTTTGAAAACCATTCATGATGATGTATGTTCCATATATGAGGTACAGTAGATATGATTTTATTATTTTCTTAATCCCATCCATGAGGTACTGTACAGTAGATATGGTTTTATCATTGTCTTATTTCCATCCATTACGTACAGTAGATATGATGTTATCATTGTCCTAGTCCCATCCATGACGTACAGTAGATATGATTTTATCATTGTCCTAGTCCCATCCATGACGTACAGTAGATATGATGTTATCATTGTCTTAGTCCCATCCATGACGTACAGTAGATATTATTTTATCATTGTCTTATTTCCATCCATTACGTACAGTAGATATTATTTTATCATTGTCCTAGTCCCATCCATGACGTACAGTAGATATGATTTTATCATTGTCTTATTTCCATCCATGACGTACAGTAGATATGATGTTATCATTGTCTTAGTCCCATCCATGACGTACAGTAGATATGATTTTATCATTGTCCTAGTCCCATCCATGACGTACAGTAGATATGATTTTATCATTGTCTTAGTCCCATCCATGACGTACAGTAGATATGATGTTATCATTGTCTTAGTCCCATCCATGACGTACAGTAGATATGATTTTATCATTGTCTTAAATAGTCCCATCCATGACGTACAGTAGATATGATGTTATCATTGTCTTAGTCCCATCCATGAGGTACAGTAGATTTGATTTTATCATTGTCTTAATCTCATCCATGACGTTCAGTAGATATGATTTTATCATTGTCTTAGTCCCATCCATGACGTACAGTAGATATGATGTTATCATTGTCTTATTCCCATCCATGAGGTACAGTAGATATGATTTTATCATTGTATTAGTCCCATCCATGAGGTACAGTAGATATGATTTTATCATTGTATTAGTCCCATCCACAAGGTATATACAGTAGATATGGTGTTATCATTGTCTTAGTCCCATCCATGAGGTGCAGTAGATATGATTTTATCATTGTCCTAGTCCCATCCATTATGTACAGTAGATATGAGGTACAGTAGATATGATTTTATCATTGTCTTAGTCCCATCCATGACGTACAGTAGATATGATGTTATCATTGTCAAGTAGTCCCATCCATGACGTCCAGTAGATATGAGGTACAGTAGATATGATTTTATCATTGTCTTATTCCCATCCATAACGTACAGTAGATATGATGTTATCATTGTCTTAGTCCCATCCATTATGTACAGTAGATATGAGGTACAGTAGATATGATTTTATCATTGTCTTAGTCCCATTCATCAGGTACAGCTTTTTAATTTTATCATTGCTTTTATCCCCTCCATTTCAATAGTTTGAATATTATATTTGAATCTTTCATGTAACAACTGGCCAAGTTCTAATGTACATTCATTTGTAGTCGTAACATACAAAGTATTTCTATCAAAATTCAGTAAATCCCCCCATTTTGTCCCTCCCATAAATTGAGATTATACATTAAACTTACTCTGCGACTAAAATATTTTTGCTATTTGCCACTGGTCCAGTGTCATGCATTGAATTTCATACCAGTACTTCATTACTGACAGTATTAATTATACAAACAGTGAATGCTTACACTTCAAAGATATTTAATGAAGCTGTTTGGATTTTTTTTTACTAAGCAAATCATTACATTTTCAGAGCTGTTTGTCCTATAGGGATGTATCGAAAATAACAGAGCGACTAAAAATTACCGTATTATTATTAAACCCATCTCCAATGTATCTTGCTGTGCGTCATTTTGTTGTGCATTTTAATACGTATAACACAGCCAGAGCACAGAGCCTCACCATTAGCTAAGGCCCAGCTTCCTCAAGGGAAATGAACTAAATCTCGGCAGAAGATTAGAGCCTAATCCACATATGCTTCACTCAGGATTAGTTGCTTGCACAAAATTTATTTTATACTTTGAGCAGGGTTGCCGTGGCAACTCTGTTTGAGATGATTCCACGTTGATGGAAGGGGAAATTAGATCCGCGAGGAGATTTCCATAAAATTGATGTCAGTGGCAACGAAGAAGAAAAGAGAGAGAGATAGATAGAGCGAGAGAGAGAGACGGTTTCATCTGTCTGCAATTATCTAAAAGGATTACACTCAAGGCTCCACTAGTGATAAACAACCGGAGATCAATTTAAGCCGGCTTTAACGGATTGTGCGGTTCACGAATCAGACAGAACAAAAACCAAAAGAATGAAAGAATGAAAGAGAAAAAAACCTTTTTACTTTTTACAAAAAAAGCCGTTTGGCCTCCACTTATACACACTGTGCACCGTCGACCCTTTTATGCAAGGTAAAGAGCTTTCATGAAAAGGAGCTTAGGCTTGGCTTTTATCATTTTCCCTGGATCACACTGATAGCAAAGATTTGAATTGATTGAAGTTAATGGAAGGATGGATTTTTTTGTTCTTTTTTTTTGATCTCCTTTGAAAACTGGAGGGATTTTATCATCTAGTCCAGAAGGAAACTCTGTTTGAGAAAGGGCTTAGCGAGGCTTTGTATTGGCACTGGAGGGTAGGATTAAAGGCTTAAAGTAGATTCTTTTTTTTCTTTTTTTTTATTTGTAGGAGGAAAAAGGAGGGTTTAGTTTAGGCCTGCTGAGAGGAGAGGCACTAAGCCGGTCTCCAGCTGTCCAATTGATGGGCGCCTTAGAGGAGCTGAGTCGATTGTCGTAATCACTTCGTTTTTGAATAGACTATGTGATTGGAAAGAGGGGGGGATTTAGTCTATTGGGAGGAGCAGAAAGAAAATAAAGAAGAAGAAAACTGGTATAAAGATTTACTTTCTTGGATACCATCTAGGGGATCAAAGGATGCTTTTTATCTCTCTCTGGTTGTGCTTACCTCATCTGTGTGTTTCAGTATCTTCAAGGTTGGAGAATAGCAATTTAGATTATCCCAAATGGACAGTGTAGGTTGTTATCCACGCAACCGGACGACATTTACCGTACAGTATTTGAACTTGACATGATCGGTTTTGGCTATTTTGGGTTTTTTTACGCTACAGTATATATATATGTGTGTTAGTCTTCATGGATTGAACTTGACTGTTTCCTGTTGTTAGCGGTTTCTGATTTACGCAGCTTTTGTGTGCATACGTACGGTAGGTAGGTACAAAGGATATCATATCTCGGAATATAGTATCATCAGTCATATCTCAGAATATATTAACGGATTTTGGATTATAGTACTGTACTACACGGTTGAATTGGTAGAGTGAAGGCTATTTTGGTGTTCAGTAAGTATTTTCTTAAATAATTAATAACATGATTACATTCAATGCCAGTATTGACTGTCTATGATATATATACAGTACTGTATACTGTAAGTACGAATGCGTAAACAGAGAACACACACCCGGAAGTTGACACAGCACTGAGCTTAATATTACCGCTGTTGTCAATTTCACAAATTATTGTATTTCATTCATTCTTCTCTTCTGCACTGAATCTTTGAATTGTGAATTTTGTAGCTCACTGGTTGTACATAACTTTTAAGCAATTTGTACACAGACAATATATATAGTATGATTTTTTAATTTTTTATAAAGGATGCATTTTCGCTTCATAACAACGAAAAGAGTTTGTTTATTTGTTTCTTGGTATTGTGATGCAAGTAAGCTGTATCATCAGGAGGCTGATCATTTAAAGTGGAATCTTAAATAAAATTGATGTTAGTTCATCCTATAAAGGAATGCACAAAAGTTACGATAAATAAAAATTGGCCATGTTCGTACAGTATACAGCCACTCTCTCTGTTTTAAAGAAATCCAACAGCATCGTTAACAAAAATTTTCCACAATTCCTTCGGGTTTGCAACCCCAACCCGTATGGCCTTCATCACCTTCTACTCATCTGTCTCCATTCCTCAGCCCCATACAAACCCCATGCCACCCCCCAACCGTTTGCTCCATCCCCAATACCAGAAAAATTCAAACTTTCTGAAAAGATACTAACTGTATACTGCTGTATAGTCAAATAAGTGTCTGTGAAGCGTGCATACGTAACTTGATTCTCTTTGTAATCTGCGTCCTCTCTAATTTATCCAAGTATTCACTGCTCTAGTCTTACTCAGATTACTCCGGGAGTTGTTTAAGGGCCTCCCTGTGTTCTCAAGTCATCCTTTTAAGTTAGTGTAACTGGTGAAATTTTTGTACCCATTATGGTGGCATAGATGGGGGAGTGCAGTGCAGTGCCCTGCATGCCCCATTGATGCCTCCCCCTCCCCCTGCCTCCCCCTTCCCCCTCCCCCCTCCCCCTCCCACACACAATTCCACAGTCTGGCTATAGGCCTTAGCCAACTGTTGTAGGCCCTAGAGCAAATATTTATAATAAGTACAACATGGTGAGCAGAAATATTAAATGTATGTTTTTTTTTCAAAAACTATCTTCCACAGAAAGTTTTCTGTCAGCTGAGCACTAATTGCACTACAGTGCAATATTAGTCATTTTTATGTGTTGATTTAATATATTTTATTTTTCAGAGAAGAAAAACGTAGAATTTTGTTACATTATTAATAACCCCAGTTGTGAATTAAGTCTAATTTAGTCGGTGGAAAAATGATGGAATGGCAAGGATTATTGAACGGCCTCGGAATTGTGCTTAAAAATCTGTATGATCGTTGCTTATTTTTCTGCAAACAGTTGAAAGAATGTACTTGTCACTTGGTTACAGTTGAGCAACTTTTAATTTTTCCATTTTTTTCCCCCTTGTTTCTCCATTTATTCTTTTTCCTTTCTGACTGTAAATTTGCTTTAATCTTTTCTTGTTCTAAATTCTGTAAATGGGAACCGCCTTCAAAATCATTTTTTTCTGCCTGTACAGCTCTCCCCCACTTCTTTTTGTGTTAATGCAGTACAAATGTTTTATCCTTTTTTGCTCTTTTTTTTTAAATTACAAAAGTTTGGTACAGTGTGTATGATATTGTGCAGTAAAGACTAATATCCATTTTTAGTTTAGCTACAAAAAAACAAATTTCAACAAATTGGAATAAATTGCTCTGTGTGTGGACATTGTCACAAAGTGGTTAATATTGAACTTCAAAATCCTCCCTTTCCCACCCCCACCCCCACCCCATCCCCCACCCCCACCCCAAACCTCCAGTCTTTTTTACCCATGATGCACTTTCATGGACATTGAATTACACATTTTTTTATGGTACCTTTCAAAACTGGTTTTAATTAGCATTTCAGAAACCTTTTGCAACTCACTAATTACCGTCAGTGAGTTCATTAAAATGTTCTATACTTTTCCATGGTAACATGCAGCTTCTTGGATGCTGATTGGCTACTTCATCTGAGCATGCTTTTTAACACTCACTTCTATGGTTTCATATTATGCATTGGGTGTATATAGATGTTTCTATAATATCATCATAAATTATTGATCCAACTTTTGATGATACACATTCATTCTCATGTCATCAAGTTTTGTTCTGAAATTTTCCAAGGAGCGTTAAATTTGGAGAGGGACTACAATCAGTCAAAGCAAAAGTTTTTTTTTATCCTGTTGTTGTAAAAATAAAAGATTTATGGCTTATCCTTTTCTGACTCTGCCTGATCCCTTTCAAGTGTGTGGATTATCTCTACTAAGTGAGTACAAATACCTCAGGTGTTTTTTTTATTTTTTTTGAGGGGGTGGGGCCGAGGGGTGTCAATTTGAAATGTTAATAAGGTTCGGTCCAGCAGATGATATAACTTTGACATACTTACATCCATCCCCAAAAATTGTTGTAGGAAATTTTCTGTTATGTTATGTCAATATTATGACAAACATTTCCCCTCATTTGTTGAAAGGTTTGATCTAAATTCTCCAATTGTCTTTCGAATGTAGACAAAATAAATTTGGGAAGATTGAAAGGTACCACCCAAAACTTACAAAACTTTAATTTTTGGATAAAAGACTTGAAAACTCTGGTCACGATTGTTCTACTCAAGTGGCTCAGAAGAGGGACAAGTTTGTTTCTTATAAAGTTTAAACTTTTAATGCCATTAATTGATGTGTTATGTGTTATGTTATGTGTTTATGTTAAGGGTTTTATTTTGTGAAACCTTCATTGACAGTATGCAGTGTTTCATTTTCACTCCATTTGGCTCTTCAAGTTGGAAGGAAAAGAATCTGAAAAACCATTACTGTTTTTCAAATTTGAGAATTAAAAAAAATATGGTTTTATCTGTTTTGTAACATATATTGTAAGTTTTGAGATGTGGTATTCAAATTTGTTTTTCCTTGCATATTTTCCACAATATTGCTGTGATTTTTTTTTTTTTTTTTTTTTTTTAAAAGGGGGTTTTCCCCCAAAGTTTTAGATGTTCACTCCATTTATTATTTTAGTTGATCATTTGTTCCCAGTGATCAATTGAAAATGATCTAAACACATGTGTTTAGTCAGTTCCCATGTTTGACTGTGTGGTTTGTTGAAGTTTAAAATTAATTTTAATTTTAGAAAGATAAAAGAGAAAACTGGTAACTTGCTAATTTTTGTGTTGAACTTGTCAATTTATAACATGCACTTACTTCCTTCAAATGCATTCCTCTTAAGTGACTAAGCTCACATTGGTCAAGTCTTTAAACAGGGGGGGGGGTGATACCACCCATCCAGGCCCTGACTCCTCCTTCCTCTTTTGACCATTCGCGCAATTGCAATCGCGTAAGATCGCGCAATTTTGATTGTTTGGATAGTGTTAGTTTGACACAGGGGGAGGCGGGGGATTGTTATTCTTATCTTCTACATCATTTTTCGAGCGGTTTTGAGCTAAGGGTCCTCTTCCTAACCAGCGTTTTTTTTAGTCATATAAACATAATGTTTTACTTTCATAGTCCTCCAAAATTGTAGTAGGAATAAGGAAAATCTTTCTTGCTTTCCTTTGGATAAAACATATTTGCCAGGTGCCTATTTTTTTAATTTTTTTTTTATTAACAAAAATCCCACATTTGCATTGTTCAAATGTTTTTTTTTTTTTTCGTCGAACTGTTTTACTTAGCATATTAAACCGAGAGTATTTCTAATGTTGTAAAGTGACAAGGGTCGCCGGTTGTGCTCTCTTGTGGTACTTTGTTTAATTATGATCTCTTACATCCACTCTGGAGTTACCCAATCCACTATTAAGTTTCAGTTTTAGCCAGTTTGGTTCTAATTGGTATCATAAAAAAGAGTTTCTATTTTATTGTGATTCCTAATTTTTACGTTTCGTCATATCACATTGTTCAACAACTCTTCATATCTCTTATCCATTTTCTTCCTTCTCGTTTTCGACGGTCGTTCATTTTTATCGGACAAATTGTGAAGAGAGATTCCCCTATCGCCGTCTCTTGGTGAAAGTTGAAATTTTTTGAGGGAATATGAAAATTTGAAGTGTACTTTTCTTTTATGTTTTTTCTTTCAAAATTATTTCCAGAGCCTATGAAGATGCTACCGATTCACTGTAAAGTAAACTTTGTCGGAAACTTTGAAGAGGATCCCAAAGGGAAGGATGGCTATGCAATCATCCCGAGCAGTACAAAACTGCGTGATCTGATCAAGGTGGCCTTGTTGAAACTAGAAGTCCAGGAGAGCCTTAGTGTCAATGCAGAAGGTGAGTCAACTGTCCGTAAATCTACGTTTGGTCGGATGGTCAAGCGATCGTTTGTTACCTTTACGACATCTTTTGCCAATATCAGAAACCGTAGCCAGGGCAAATTTTTTTTTTGAAAGAATTTTCCCAGTCGTCAATCTGACGACCCGTTCCTGAATTTGGGTGCCATGTCGGAACATTTGGCCGTCTGAAAAAAGGGCAGGGGGGGATGTACAGTAGGAGCACCACTTGACAAGTGTACCTTCTGACGTTACAGTGCATCCGTGCATTAAATTAGATCACCACATTGTTGTAACTAATGCCAGACGTCACCTTTACTTTTGCACCGTTGCTGCACCACATCAAAATATTTGGGGTTTTTTTGGGTGAAAAAGGAGGGGGGGATGGGAGGGTTACCAAACTGAAATATTTATAGGTTAATGTACAAAATTTGGAGGGCTTGATCCTAGCAGGATCTTCTTGAGAGGCAAACTATAAAGAAGAAAATTATTTAAGCGAGAGTGAAATAGACAGATGCAGGGACAAGTTTTTCATCTCGGACAATCGGATGACCGTTAAATTTGGCCGTGATGACCCACTGGCATATATCATGTAAATCACAATCATCGAAGCAATTGCCACGATGGACTTCTAACGTAAATTAAAATAAATGTCACAGTATTGACTGAAATCTCAGAACATTGTCAGTGATTTCTTTTACAGTCTGAAAGGATGATTCAATACATTATGTATGTATCGATTCGTTATTGTTTATTTATATTTGTTTTGTAAAGGAAAGATTATTTCTGTTGCAAGAAAGGCTAACCTACATTTTACTGTTCACAAAAAAATGTAGCTTTTTATGTTTCAAAAACGACATCTTTACAAAAAATGTAAATTTCTCTATGGAGATGAACCTGGAAAAATGGAAAAAAAAAATAATGGAAAAATTTAATCTTAATTATATCCCAATGTAGGAACTATGAAGTGGATCAATTTACTTTGTGGAAGAATTAATGAAAAAATTGTGTGGGACACAGAACTTTCTGGATTTGATAATTCATTAAATTTTTCATAAGTTTGCTAAAAAAGATGTACACTTGCCAGATTGACATACATGTGTAAACAAACCACAGAGCTCTCTGGACTTAAAAATAGAGGGATTCAAATATTACTTTGCTGCCTCATTTTTTCCTGTCTCCTTGAGCTTTGACAGCACTATCTAATGGAAACATGGAAGCTGATCATTCTTCCCTTGTAAATATCCATATGTGGATGGGTTTGGAATTTTGCATAGATCTGCAGAATCGTGGTTATAATACAGTTCTATGGTGCGACAGTCACACCTAATATTTATCACAGAATTATCTGACTTTAATTGAAAGGATACAGAACAATACATACATCAAACAGAAAATCCACTTCTGTGAACTTAAAGAATGCCATTTTTCCTTCACATATTTCCTTCTGAAACAAGAGCGTTTCCTAAGGATATATTTGGTAGCTGGGGAATTGTTTAATTGGGTCAGTTACTCAGTACGTTAAGCCCCCATAACACATGCCACAGCTATATATGCAGTTATGTTAAGCCCCCCCCCCCCCCCACCAACACAAAACCTACAGAGCTCTATAGCCCAAACAAGTCACATTGGGTGTGTGTATTCTCCAGAAATCCAACCTTCCTGAGGAATACTATGAGATCACTCATGATCAATGCGATATCTACTTCTCTACCACGCTGCTACACAGGTTAATACAGCAGGCACCCATCTTGTGTGTCCTTCAGAATAGATAAGTCCCCTTGGCCCTACCCTTTGTCTAATCTGATTACCGTAGAGGATTTTCAGGCAGGATATGGGTAAGATAAAGCCGTTAAGCTCATAAGAAGGACAGTGCTTTACTGTGAATAAGCTGTTTGCTGTCAGGGATTTGAAGAGCTTTGCTGGCTTGCATTGTTTGCAGCTAAGAAGTACAGTAGCTTGATTCCTGCAGGTATTGAAAGGGTTTGTGCTGAGTTGACTGCCAGTTTCCTTTACAGATTGAATAGTGTGGGTGGATTGGGTCATAAAACTTTTACAGTACATAGTGTCCTGTAGTAGTGTGGATGTGTCTGTCTGTCTGTCTGTCTGTAGTTGTGTGGCCCCGGTTATCGATCATGGAACACCATTGGAATTGTTCTTCCATCCTCCCTGCTCCCTATTTGCACCAATAAGCGAGTAGAGTGTGTACCGGCACAGTTCTTCCCCCCTACTGCTGTTCTGTCGCTTTGTTTAATTGTAATTAATGATAATAATGATCATAAATTAATGATAATTAGCAAAACGCTTATGCTAATTATCTTTCTCTTTGCTTCCCTATTATTGCAACCAACTGCTGCATCGATCTAGTTCTGTACCCCTACTGTACTCCCACCCCACTGTGTACCCCTACTGTGTATCCCCTACTGTGTACCCCCTACTGTGTACCCCCTACTGTGTACCCCCCTACTGTGTACCCCCCTACTCTGTACCCCTATTCTGTACCCCTACTCTGTACCCCTACCGTACCCCTAAGTGTATCACAAAAGATTCCATGTTTGCAGCCTTTGCAACTAAGTTGGAGTGGTACAACGGCCATCTACTCCCTGACTGAATGTGACTTGGCTCAACTCAATTGACCATCGTAAACAAAGTAAAGTTGTGGATAGTCAGACAGAGTGTTGATATGCTTTTAGACTGTAGTCTGACTGTTCATGACTTTGCCATTTGTGTAAGTCACGTTGCAACATGTAGGGTTTACCCAACTGGAAGTATAGGCAGCTCTCCTGTGGCCTTTCATGCAGACGAAAACCTCTGCGGTTGATTCTAGAGTTCGTTGGTTGTCCAGTCGTCTGAGAAGACCAGATTTCTTTTCGGACGACCAAAAAGCAGCTACTGTACTTGTTTTGTATAAAAATCAGACTGCATTTTACAACTTAATACCCCAAATTAGCGACATCCAGAAAGTAAGACCTGGTTTTCCATTGGACAACCAGAAAAATGCTGAAAAATTTGCTCTGATTATATAACTCCTGAGTCCAAATAAATGCCTTGTTGGAGACATGCTAGAGAGGTCTGAGGGGGACAACTATAGGCTGTAGTGAAAATTCCCTGAGCATGCCTAGAGGACGATGCCAATTTAATCGCATTTTGTATTCCAATGACAGAAAAAAAATAAGAAAGAACCCATCAAGAAAATGAATGTAGCCGACAGTTGAGCCATTGGAGTTTACATTAATGTAATTACTTGTTAGGTACTCTTAATGTTTGTTGAATAACCTTAAAAATTCCCAAAATTGGGTCTCTGAGGAAGGTGGTCGTACTGTGATGTGAAATTACAATAGGTCTTATATAAATAAAATAGGCCAGGAAAACTGCCATTTTCATCTCAAATGTTTGTAGTCAAACCCTAACCCGGTAGCTTGCTACTGTATCCAACCGGTTCTCTATACTGTACGAGAGCCCATCAGCCTATTACGGGTGAAATATTGTACTTTGGTTGTCCGAAGATCAAAAGTTGGAAGCTGTTTAATGTTTGAGGTTTTGCAATCTCTTTTCCTTGCTTTCTCACACCACTGTTACAACGGAAAACTTGTGAGACCTGTGACTTCTCACTTTTGAGACACCTGAGTAGAGTACACTTCAAAACCAGTTCCAGGGCATGCACAACATTCACTAATTGGCAACATTTGGGGTGCGTGATGGATTGCCATGACCAAACGGACACAACGTTATGATCTGACCAGGACTCAAACCTGCGACCTCTTGACCCCGCACAGCTCTCCTGACCTCTTGACCCTACAATGCTCTCTTGACCTCTTGACCCTACAATGCTCTCTTGACCCTACAATGCTCTCTTGACCCTGCAATGCTCTCCTGACCTCTTGACCCTACAATGCTCTGCTGGCCAAACAGGGTACATTACATGCTCACAATTTTATGTGAATGTACAGTACAGTGCTTTATTAAACAATCTATATTTTCTTCCTACGGTATCTTGTAGGGTCCATACAGTTGAAAAATTGGAAGCCACTCTTATTCAGCAGTATTACAGACAAAGATGACGTCACTGTTGGAGAACTGTTCACTGATATTTTAAGCCATCTTACCTTGAATATTCAGGTGAAAAACAGGTAAGATCAAAGCTTTAAAAAGAAAAAAAATGTTTTACTTTTCTTAGGGAATGCTAGACAAAAAATACGAGAAGAAAGAGATGCAGCGAATTTTATGCATCTAATGTGAACTAATTTTCAAGAAAAACATTTGGAAGTAGGTTCATAATTTTGAAAAAAAGACTTTTTATTAGTTATTGTTACTATTACTTGCCATAAAAGGCACAAAGCTATATTGCTGAAAGTAAATATCAGTACACAAAGGTAAATTTGTGGGGCATTTTCCAAGATGTTTTGTCACGGACGTGACATTCCCTGGCTGAATATTTAACTAAGAACCTGAACCTTGATTGACTAGTTGAATAATTTAAAATTGTTAATTTGAAATTAATTTAGTAAATGTATACAAGGTAGAATATGAAAATGGCTTCATGGGACTAGCTTTTGTCTTTGAATTAGCAGCTCATTAATGGAAAATGGATAATGGATAAAAAAAGAAAGGCCTGGTTATATCTCTCGAAGTTTCTTTGAATTTAGAAAATATAGAAATTTGGCTTTTTCATAGCAATGGGAAGTCCAAGATTACAGCAGAATATAAACATACATATATTCATATAAAAACAATTTTGTGAGACTTGGAGAGTTGATTATTAATTTGTCAATAAGTTGCTTGAAATTCATATGCTTGAAATTACTCTGATAATGAAAATTTTCTAAGCTCTATTTAATATTCAGTAAGTTGCTTCTCTTTTAAAATGGGAGCCAAACGCTCCTTGTCAGGTCCACTTGTTAACTTTTATATATAATTAAATATTGAAAAGTGACATAATTAGTACTTGTTAAAGAAGTTGGCCTAAGAAGTTGTGTGGTGACTTCATATTCTGCTCTGTCTGAAAACATCCTTTTTTTTTTTTAAACATACTACAAGCTTTCTGAAAATATGGAACCTATAAAATACCATTTATAATGATGTTTTTCAGGGGTTTTCAGTCTCTGAATACTGTTTTAACAGTTTACTTTGAAGATATGAACAGAGAAGAGAAAAAAGTTTCAGACCATAGCAGCACTATGACATCACAGATAATTCACAAACTTAGCCATTGGGGAAGGGGGGTTGGTGGGGGAGGGGGCAGGAGGAGTTGCTTATCACAAAGATCTCTGTGATAATAGCTAATTGAGATAATGGTTGGATTTTGTGTCCCCTTTGACTAATCTAAGTACCCCATAATATAATATCCTGTCATATTCACATTTTATAAGTTACTTCAGATAGACGTTGACCCTTTATACTGGTCATCCTTGTAGGCAGTTGATGGGCCGTGAGTATGGTACCTTAGTGTTACTCGAGTATGAGTTATTGGAGGGTTGAAGTTGATATGTTTTATACTTAAAACAACAAATGAACTGAAATCAAGCAACTGTGATGTCATAGTTGCATCTGGTCGACCCGGTTTTCTTCCAAATTTGCACCCGTTTTTGTTTAGTCGTATTTTTTTGTTTTTTTTAAATTTCAATACATCAATGGATACAGTTCTTACATACATTCATATGTTTGAGGGATCATACCAAGGGAATAATTTATATGGTTTCACAAACTGCTATGCAAAATTGGAATAGATACTGTTATAATATCTATACTACCATATGTATCAGTTATGTTACATTTGAAAAATACTATGTTTTTTAGTATTTATGGAAAATAGAAAATTTTGATAAATCTGAAGAGTGCTATAACAAATTGTGTGAGCGCTTAATTATTGCTTGACATGATACCCCGAGAAGTAACTAGATTTTGAAACTTTCATTTACATATTTCCGTGACAGGACAGAAACCATCTATCCTATAGCGGTCTGTCGTAAAGGTTCGGTGCATTTACGGTTCAGTGATCAAACAGCTCGTCGTACTAGTTTGATCAACAGTGAAAAAACATAATCACTAGACCGTCGATTATTAATGACGTTAAATTTCATTCCCAAAATTAAAATGACATAAAAAGTTATCGTCGGAGACAGTTCGGTAGTTGCGACAAGCTCAGAACGCTGACAACGGTATGTCAAGTTCATCCCCGAAAGGTTTTATTGCCTGCATATTGATGTAGATTGGAAAAAAAAAAAGTTTTACGACTTGGATATAAGCCGAAGAGATAAAAGCACTTTTTCAGCTAAACAGTTTGGTCGACAAATCGAAAATCACTTTGCCACTCCTGGCTCATAATTTTATTGAGCAGTTACAGTAGGTTGTTAACAGTTGCCTAATGAAGAAAAACAAACGTTTTTATGGCTGTGTTTTTAATTAGACAATCTGTAATGTTTAATATATAAATATATGAATATATTTTTGTCCTTGGTGTCTTTGAAAAAAGATTGGCAACAAATTTGCTGGCATGCATGTTAATCTAGCCTCCATATTAGAACCCAATTAAAAAATTATTTTTTGATATCAAAAGTCAACAAATTGTCTTTAAAAATTTAGTTATGCACAGCTGTTGATTTGTTTGTTAAAAACTTGATAATTGTGTATATAGTACATGTAAACTGTTATTGGTATCAAAGTCAACAGATTGTCTTTAAAAATTTAGTTATGCACAGCTGTTGATTTGTTTGTTAAAAACTTGATAATTGTATATAGTACATGTCAACTGTTTTTGGTATCAAAAACAACAAATTGTCTTTAAAAATTTAGTTATGCACAGCTGTTGATTTTTTTGTTAAAAACTTGTTCATTGTGTACAGTATATAATATATATCATAAAGTCTGTTCAAAGTATCTCTCTCGAGATCCGGCTTTAGGAATCACAAATGATTTTCGAGTTGGTTAGCATCATGTTTGATCTCTAGAGTAGGGCAAAATATGTCACCAAATACAGAACTAGTATTGTTCGATACAGGTGTCAAAACGCCTGTACAGTGAAATTACGACCTTCCTTACCGGTTTCAAACCTCTGGACATACAATCAGCGTCCATGGCCTAGTTGGTTAGGTGTCCGCGTACAAAGCGGAAGGCCCGGGTTTGAATCCCGGTGGAGGCTGGAAGTTTTTTCACTGGTCTGGATTTTCCTTCTCATTACATTTTCATTTATATATATAAATGCATGATATATAAATGCATATATAATGCATATATACATGCATGATATATAATGCTTTAATGTGGGG
>JAIPMN010009070.1:0-18855 GCA_020650975.1 Apostichopus californicus | reverse complement strand
AGTTTTAACGATCATTTTTTGAACACGAACTGTGCTCAATGTGTTTGAAAAGATTTTTTCCATATCCTCTACTGTTAAATTGAAGTTAAATAATAAGAACACAAAGAGGGCAAACACGTTGAATATAACAATTTATTTTGAACTGCATCTCGTCATTTGAGTGTGTACTTCTCACAACTACTAACGTTGGCCACCAAGGTCAGTTCAATACTACAAGGTCACCTAACCGATTAACGCATATAAGGGCTGCATAGCCTAATGTTAAGCCTAGCTATCCACCCTCAAGCACTGGTAATGGCGTGTGCCGATCGTAGCTGACAATGTCGTCTATCAGAAAAGCTTTCTCTTGTTGCAATTTACTTTCATATTGCAAAAAGAACAGTAAATAGTAGAAACCAAAGTCAACAAACGATGGATGGAAGCTTTAACTTTGTTTTTTCCAGTATTTGCAATTCACATTTCGGTTTTTTTTCGGTTTTTCCGGTTTTTCGGTTTTCTTAAAATAAAAAATAGTACCGAAATTCGGTCGTAAAAAACCGGTTTCGGTACTAAAACCGGTTTACCGTGCAAGCCTACATGAGATATAAATCAATATAACAAGAGAGGAAGACGTACTGCATTGAAGTAATCAGGTTGAGAATACAGACTGTTTTGCATACCTAGTTATCAGAGCTTTAACTTTCTCAGCATTATGGAATAGATTCCAGACTTTGGCATTCATCTTTTCGTTGATGAGATGTTGTCTGCAGAGGCGCCAGTCTCCGTACCTCATGGCCTTAGAGGCAGCCACTACATGCTCCCTCATACTCTCAGGAGGACCGACTAATGCCTGCCTCTCGCTTAGACGGAGCTGATGATGAAAGCTCTTGCTGATCATACGACGTCTGATGTCAAAGTGATGAGCTGAGATGGACAAAGGAAGACAATTAGTCGAGAAGAATTCAGCCATGTTCAAATAAATTAGGCTCAAGGATTGTTATAAATAACCATCTCTAGGTGTACTTACAAGATATACAAGGTAGGCTATGCGAGCACATAGCTGGTGTCTTACATCAATCTCACATGACCTGTGAACGTTATCTCCCTCTCTGAATCCCCTTACCCATCTAAGAACAACTCTCCTCTTGCTCCGGATCCAGCATTACTAACCTGCATCTACTCATATCACTGACTCCAACCTGCCTGACTACAACACCGAGACCTTTGTTAATTTCACTCCACCCTGTCATATCTCTCTACAGACATCATCCCCCTTCCCCTCCCCTTGCAACAACATTAGTATAATCACCGCTATGTATGGTATCTCTAGTAACATAGCAGATACCAGGTACACACACTCCAGAAGCCCCTTCCCCTCCCCTTGCAACAACATTAGTATACTCACATGCCATGTATGGTATCTCTAGTAACATAGCAGATACCAGGTACACACACTCCAGAAGCCCCTTCCCCTCCCCGTACAACAACATTAGTATACTCACATGCCATGTATGGTATCTCAAGCAACATAGCGGATACCAGGTACACACACTCCAGAAGCTCCTTCCCCTCCCCTTGCAACAACATTAGTATACTCACATGCCATGTATGGTATCTCAAGCAACATAGCGGATACCAGGTACACACACTCCAGAAGCCCCTTCCCCTCCCCGTACAACAACATTAGTATACTCACATGCCATGTATGGTATCTCTAGTAACAAAGCGGATGCCAGGTACACACACTCCAGAAGCCCCTTCCCCTCCCCTTGCAACAACATTAGTATACTCACATGCCATGTATGGTATCTCAAGCAACATAGCGGATACCAGGTACACACACTCCAGAAGCCCCTTCCCCTCCCCTTGCAACAACATTAGTATACTCACATGCCATGTATGGTATCTCTAGTAACATAGCAGATACCAGGTACACACACTCCAGAAGCTCTAAGTTTATGTGCATGTGGAAGGGCATATGACGGCTCTTGTCAATCTTCTCCTGTTGATGGTCTCGTTCTTGCTGTCTCTGAATCAGAATACCCTGAAGAACACCGAGAGAAAACATTTCTCAAACTTGCCACCAAATGAGTTACTCTCATTTTTAAAGTAAATGGCCCAAAAAAAAACACTTCAAAAGACATAAAATAACAACATCAAAAAAGCTAATTTCAAAGAGACTAATTTCCTTTCTAATGACAACAAATGATCGTTTGTGTTATATGTATAAAAAACAACAAGATGTCCCCTGTTTATCCTGACCAAGGACAACAACAGGTCTATTATTCAACATATCACAGCACAAGATTGCATGCAGGTGTGTGCAAAGGTTTAACATTGGCACTTATAATATGCAAATATGCAACAACTGGGCAGCTCAGTCATGACAACAACTTATTCAGTTTAATATGCTATGAGTTATGACAATTAAAACACATATGAGCTCTGCAGGTCCACTATATCCATTCTCAGTACAATTGCCAACAAGACCATCAACTGTTTTTATCCTCCCTTATATGTATTCATTCTATCAATAATAATTCATGAATTTAGCAAAAATGACATCTTGTACCTGAGCAAGGAGTTCCTTAGCTCTCCCTCCACTCTGCAGATCCAGCAATGCATTGTGGGCATCCTTCACATTACCATGGCGGAACGCACACAGACCCAGCTGGGCTAAAGTTCGATTGTATTGGATCTGTTACAAGAATGGAAGAAAAAAGGAAATGTCTCGTTAATAATAAGGATCCGACCCTGCCCTAATTTATCCAAACCAATAAAGATTGAAGGACATTAGAAGAAGTGAGAAGATTTTGCTAATTGAGGCTATAAGACCTGGAGAGGAACATCCTTGTCTAATAGGGAATGTGATGGAGATGGTAATGGTGGGGTAGGGGGCAGAGGGAAGGGGGGGCAGTGAACATGAATGTGTCTTTCATTGAAATGCCTTAGATGTATATAAGCCATAGTCTTATACCATACTTTCTGCCATTAATCATGAAAATGAAGGACTTCTTCGTTGTGGTCAGAATTCGGACCGCTTACCTGAGTGGGAATGTCCGAATGTTGGATATTGTTCTGCAGATGTGACATCATGATGAGGTCACGGGCCTTATACCAGCGATCATGTAAGGCGTGGTGGTAGATGTGGCAGAGCATGGCCCTGGTGCGTATGATGTCCGTACTATCAATGGTATAGATGTACTTACACATGCGATCAATCAGAGAGGTAGTGTTCTCAACGGCTACAAGCAACAACAACAACAACAAAAGTCATATATAGATGTGTACATATATATATAAATAAAGATTTGAGGAAGGAAACTTATAACAGAGTAGATATGAATAATTACAAGAATAACAATAAAATAAAAGTAGTAAACAGTTTATGAACCACCAAATACCTGAATTTTCTTCCATTGCTCACTGGCATGATGAAAATATCCAAGAATATAGAATATAGAAGATATGTGTCTAAATTCTTAAGAAATTTGATGCTCGGTACATCTCTATTCTATGTAAAGAGAAGTACAAGAGTAGACTACTAACCCAGCTAAGAAGAATCTGATTCATTCTTACAAGGCCTTTAATTTTATATAGGTGTATTGTATGTGGTAAAGAATGCAGCAAATAGAGGCTCCAGATCGAGGAATAATTAAGTGTTCAACATTTTGTGTAGTAGTTTGAAAGGTTGTAAACTTTGTCAAGTATAAACAAAGAAGATGTATCCTGTGAAATAAAGTAACGATACACATCTAAGGACTTGTCTAGCAAATTGAACATTTTTCAGAGCACTTTGCCATAAACTATTCCCTGCTGTTGCAAAGATTTCTCTACGAGTTCTATCACCACAGATTATATCCTGAGCAGAAAAAGGTAGATTACATGAGGAGGGCTGCTGCAAATAAAACTCTAGCACAACACATCAACCAAAAGCAAATTAAATCAACAACAGTAGAGATTTATCAAACTGAGAAATTTTAGAAATCTACATGCAACTGACAAAAAAAACAAAAAAACAAAACAAAACAACTACTTGTCAAGCTTATTCACAGATGGAGAAAATGATTCAGGAATTAATACTTTGACATGGTTTTAATATAGGTCGTAGATATATTCAACTCACAGCCACGCGGTATTACTTCATCCTCCTCCTCGTCTTCCTCTGTATCCACTACCTCTTTATCACTGTCCTTCTTTTCCTCTCCGTTCACTTCCGTCTTCTCCTCACTCTTCTCCTCGGTCTTCTCCTCAGTCTTCTCCTCAGTCTTCTCCTCAGTTTTCTCCTCACTCTTCTCCTCAGTTTTCTCCTCGGTCTTTTCCTCGGCCTTCTCCTCAATCTTCTCCTCAGTTTTCTCCTCGGTCTTCTCCTCCGTTTTCTCCTCGGTTGTCTTTTCCTCAGTTTTCTCCTCAGTCTTCTCCTCGGTCTTCTCCTCAGTCTTCTCCTCCTTGTTCTCCTCAGTCTCCTCTGGTTTCTTCTCTGTCTCTGGTTCCTTGATGATGCCATCTTCAGTTTTATTTGCTTCTTCCTCTGCAGCCTTTAATGCTGCTGCTGCCTCCTCCTCTTCTCGCTTCTTCCGATTCTCTATCTCCTTCTTCTGTCGTTTTTTCAGGAGTTTGTGGAGGTTGTCGTAATCATACTGCGGGAGAAGATCAACAATTACACTAGGGGATATAATCCACAAACGAGATAGCAGAGATAATTCCTTAACTATATTAGAAGTTATAACCTTAGATTATACTGTGAGAGAGAAATCCAAAATCAAACTAAGCAGGATAATCAAAACATGCCATGAGAGATAATCCACAATCATATGAGCAGAGATAATCTTCAATTATACTATAAGAGATAATCCAACATTATACTAGGGGAGATAATCCACAAACTTACTAGGAGGGCTAATCAACAATCATATTAGTAGAGATAATTCTCAATTATACTATGAGAGAAAATCCACAATGATACTGGAGGAGATAATCCACAAAATGTCTAGGCGGGCTAATACCATATTAGCAGAGATAATCCACATATACAGTACCATAAGAGATAATCCACAATGATACCAGGGGAGATAATCCACACTTTCTAGGAGGGTTAATCAACAACCATATTAGCAGAGATAATCCACATATACTTAAGAGATCATCCACAATGATACCAGGGTAGATTATCCACACTTTCTAGGAGGGTAAATCTGTGTGAGCTCCAGTGTACCTGTGTGAGCTCCAGTGTACCTGTATGAGCTCCAGTTTACCTGTGTGAGCTCCAGTGTTCCTGTGTGAGCTCCAGTGTACCTGTGTGAGCTCCAGTGTACCTGTGTGAGCTCCAGTGTACCTGTGTGAGCTCCACTATACCTGTATGAGCTCCAGTGTGCCTGTATAAGCTCCACTGTACCTGTGTGAGCTCCAGTGTACCTGTGTGAGCTCCACTGTACCTGTGTGAGCTCCAGTGTACCTGTATGAGCTCCAGTGTACCTGTGTGAGCTCCAGTGTACCTGTGTGAGCTCCAGTGTACCTGTGTGAGCTCCAGTATACCTGTGTGAGCTCCAGTGTACCTGTATGAGCTCCAGTGTACCTGTGTGAGCTCCAGTGTACCTGTGTGAGCTCCAGTGTACCTGTGTGAACTCCAGTGTACATGTGTGAGCTCCAGTGTACCTGTATGAGCTCCAGTTTACCTGTGTGAGCTCCAGTGTACCTGTGTGAGTTCCAGTGTACCTGTGTGAGCTCCAGTGTACCTGTGTGAGCTCCAGTGTACCTGTGTGAGCTCCAGTGTACCTGTATGAGCTCCAGTTTACCTGTGTGAGCTCCAGTGTACCTGTGTGAGCTCCACTGTACCTGTGTGAGCTCCAGTGTACCTATATGAGCTCCAGTTTACCTGTTTAAGCTCCAGTGTACCTGTGTGAGCTCCACTGTACCTGTGTGAGTTCCAGTGTGCCTGTATGAGCTCCAGTGTACCTGTGTGAGCTCCAGTGTACCTGTGTGAGCTCCAGTGTACCTGTATGAGCTCCAGTGTACCTGTGTGAGCTCCAGTGTACCTGTGCAGTGTTAAAGCTTATTGTATTTTGCCACAAAATGTATTTTTCTTACCTTGTAATAAAGATGCATGATATATCTGAGATAGACACGGCATATATCCTCCTTGGTCCCACGAGTCTCAAGATGATCCAGAAGTTTGACGATGATGTCAGTAACTATCATCTCGTCCTTCAACCTGTTAGCAACCAAGACAAACAACAACAACAGCTTGTAGAGAGATTGACAGCGAGTAGTCTATAAGTCATTTTATTAATGCAAAGCTGGTGATATGTCCAGATGTTACATTAAACATAATCTAGTACATACCATTTGTATACATTAAATAAAAATAGTAATGAAAACAAAACTTGTACCTTTAGCTACCTGTTATGCTCTCTATTAGCTACAAGCAGTATCTGTTTCTTATGTGAAGTTAGTGAGTATCTCTGCTCCTCAAAGACTGTATCTTAACTAGTTCATGAGGAGCATCACTAATGATTTGGTACACACTATCAGAATAAATTTCTAGATAAAGCTTTTCAAGATGAAAAGTATTCATTTGAGTAGACATGGACAGCATTCAGCACAGTAACCTTGGCGTAGTTTGTTTTTAATCAAAAACTGTTGCTCATTTATTTCTGTTTCTCAGCACTGAACATTTAAGTAGTGTAAAGTTTACTCAAGATGCAGCCTTTAGTTTGACAAAGCAACTTGTTCATCCATAACATAATAAATATCAAAAAACATGAAAGAATAAGCCCTTGCTACAGATGTAGAATCGACCAATATGTCTGACTGCTGACTCACCGATCTACATAGTCAGTAGAATGGGCATCAGTGGCCTGCAGAATCTTGGTGTACTCTTCGTCCATTTTCTCAACCACGGTCAGTATACAGGATCGAATTTGGTACGGGGGCTCCTAAAAAACACAGGAAGTTAAGACGTGAGGGGTACTGAGGACAAAACTAATCAATTAACCCTCCACTCATTATGTCTCTCCTGAACCTACAATGGGATCGAATTTCATTCTCTCTCAACTCACCGTTAGGTCCTACAACAACATGGACAGACTCGTTGTGTTTAAGAGGAGAACAAAATTAACAGGCTACAGGGAATGAATCTTTCAACAGGTCATTGCAGGATCATACAAAATGTGACAACAGCTATCCAGCAACATGATCCAATTATTGATAGGATGTTGGGTATAAATCCAAAGAGTGATCCCGTTTGATCCTTGCTTTGATTTTTGTCTTCCTTTTCTAAGCGGTGAACGATAGATTGGAATATCGCAAAAATGTGACAATAAATGTTTAATACGACTTTTTCTCTGGTAAGTTTATGAACTAGTAACTCATTTTACATCTGTAGAATCACATTGCCTAAGTTTTTTTGTTCTTTGAACTGCCTTTAAAATTACAACAAAGTAAACAGGTATTTACAGCATGATTGAAACTGCCATGTTGGAATGAAACTGTGTCTCTCTCTCTGTAATATTTACAAATAACTGAGTATATACTTACAAATTTAACTAAAGAAATCAATGCTGTTAAATCATGTTTTCTAGTTTAATAACCAAGTCATTACCGGCTAAATCTAACAAAAATATGATGTGTCCCATTTACAAACGTTTGGATTAATTTCATATGATTCCTGGCACCATTTGGGAGGGATTCAATTATGTTTCCATTAAACCGGCTATGTCCCTAATCTGTCAATTACATAACACACAAACAGGAGCTAATTCAACGCAAAATGCATATTGTTAGAGAAAGATTGAAAAACTCACGTCATATTTTTCAGAGTCGTCCGGAACAGTATTAGCAACTGTAAGAACGTCGGCTGTTTCAGAGACACGCTGAAGAGCTTCCTTTATAAACTTAAGACACCTTTAGAAAAAAAAAAATCAAACAAACATCAAATGCATGTGTGTTACCATGGAAATTTGACATTCTCAAACTACTAATATAGGCACTACTGGGTTGACATGTTTGAAGGAAACTGTAGACAAAGCATTTCAGTTTCAGAGACAAGCTCATTCTTTAAGTTTCAGAGACACGCTGAAGAGCTTCTTTATAAACTTAACACACCTTTAGAAAGGGAAAAAACATCAAAGGGGTGGTGATACCATTTGACAGTCTCTAAATACTAATATAGGCACTACTGGGTTGATATGTTTGAAGGAAACTGTAGACAAAGGATTTAAGTTTCAGAGTCAAACTAATTATTTAAGTTTCAGAGACAAGCCGAAGAGCTTCTTTTATAAACTTAACACACCTTTACAAAAAAGAAAAAAAAACATCAAATGGGTGTGTGTTACCATGGAAACTTGACAATCTCAAAATACTAATATAGGCACTACTGGGTTGATATGTTTGAAGGAAACTGTAGACAAAGGAGTGTGAATATTTCATATCGGTTGCAAAAGTGTACTTGATACAACTGCAAAACAAGACTAAGCAGAGTTAAATGCAAGAATTCTGTTTACTCTCAGTACTGTGCTAAATATTCATGAACCAATTTGCATTGCCATTGTATTTGAGCTATATTAATATTAATAGCAAAAAAACACCCATCCATAATCGCAATTCTCATTAGTTTTCTCTCATACGAATACAGGCGTTCATGAATAAAAGGACCGGAGTAGTATTTTAAGATCAGCCATGCAAGAACTTGCACATAAACAGTTCTGTAATTGTTTGAACTTTTTTTTTTTGTATTCAAAGCAGATACAAAACATCAAGCTGATATCAGCAAAACAGAATAATTAAGTTATTTTCTTCACCCATTTTTATGAAAGAGCAAAATACTTTCTAGCAATCACTTAATCTTAATGAAGCTGACAGGAAGTGCTCTAAGATGATTTAAGTTAACTAATGAAAAGCTATCAACTGACAGTTTTTATCCTTCTGCTGTGAAGATATTCAATGTGCACCAAAACCATTAAACAATTTTATACTTGGTAGACTTTATATTGGATATGAGGGCATTTATATATTTTTGTACGCTTTAATATTTTGTAGGTACATTTTATATTTTGTTCATCTTTCTATTTCATAGGAAAGTTATCATATCTATATATCTTATTATATGTCTTATGTGTTGTTTACAATGTTTAATGTTTTGAGCTCTTGTTATCAACCAATTTCCATTGTATTTTTATATGATTGGCTGAATAAATATCTATCTATCTAATCTGAGTCCTCTGGGTTTCTGTTCTTGACTTTTTATCTCCATTTTTTTTTTTGGTGGGGGGTAGGGGAGGGGGACTTGATATAGACCATCCACTTACCGTTCCCACATCTCATTCTTCATGCAGGAGGCAATCGTAGGGTTGTAATCAAAGACTGCTGCAATAATATTGAAGAGGATTTTCATGTCAACTGCCGGACCCAGATTCTGTTGGCTGGCGATGGTTCTCAACTCTTTCAGGAGCTCAATCTGTTCATTTCGATCCGTACCTCGCTTACCGCGAGCAGAGATGATTTCCATCAGCTTCTTCAGGATGACCTCGTGGGTAATTTCTACGTCCTTGCCAAACATTTTGGGCTTCTCCTGGTGATATGTAACATGTTATGATTATGTATATTTATTTTTTGGCTGAAGGTTGATAGATCACTTTCCAATTGCCGTGATATCACAGCGAGAAAAGGTTTCAAATTTCTGGAGTCAATCAAGTAAATAGGCTATCCAGATATTCCTTCAATAATGGTTCAGAAATAGTGACTTCAGAATAAAGTACTGATTACATTGGTTAAGTAATGTAGTAAAGATGAAGTAGAATACCGCCACCTTTCTGTTATTACCATTATATACCGTATTGGACAGATTTGAAGATTAGAATATAGTACGTAGAGCATGATAACACAAGTCTCTTGTTTGCTATCTGCCTCTTTGTTCATTCTATAATACATGCCCTTACCTTACACCCTAGGATATCACAGTTAACAAGTGCATCAAATGCATTAGAAGAATTTGCCATTTCAAGTAAAATCATACTTCATAGTATATCTCAGCAGTAGAATGATGTCATTGCTAGATATGTTTTGTGTCTTACGGGAGAAGGGGGGGGGGGGGAGAGGGGGACAAGAGGAAACTGTAGTTTGTAGTGAGAAAGTCAATAAGTTCTACACTAACAATATCATAGGACTATTTGTACACATGCTCCTTTTCCTTTGTTAACCTTGACTTCCTTAAAACCTTCAAATCTTTACTAAAAGTAAGAATATTTACTAAAAGTAAAAATAATTTACTAAAAGTAAGAATATTTACTAAAGGTAAGAATATTTACTAAAAGTAAAAATGTTCACTAAAAGTAAAAATGTTTACTAAAAGTAAGAATATTTACTAACAGTAAGAATATTATCTTAAAAATAAGAATATTTACTAAAAGTAAGAATACTTACTAAAAGTAAGAATATTTACTAAAAGTAAGAATATTTACTAAAAGTAAGAATAGTTACTAAAAGAAAGAATAGTTACTAAAAGTAAGAACAGTTACTAAAAGTAAGAATATTTACTAACAGTAAGAATATTTACTAAAAGTAATAATATTTACTAAAAGTAATAATATTTACTAAAAGTAAAAATGTTTACTAAAAGTAAGAATATTTACTAAAAGTAAGAATATTTTATATTCAGAGTTTGGGTCAGAAGGTGAATGAGACTTACACTAGACTGAGGTATTCCTCGTTTCACCTCCTCCCATTCACCATCGTCATCATTCTCCTCTGCCTCCTTTATTTTCTGCTCTCTCTTCTTCTCCCTCCTCTTGGCTGCTTTTCCTGCATCTTGTTCCGTAGTCCTGGAGAAAAACAGAACAATTACGATAACCAGATTCACCTTCCAAAGCTGTAAACACAAACATCTTTAGGCCTGACCCAATGGATTATTCATTGTATAACATGTCCATTTGACTTTTAGTTAAATTATGGTTAACTTCTTCTTCACAGTTTCCAAGAAGGATGAATACTCAAAGAGAGAGGCTGGTGATTAAACGTACAGAGAAACCAATCACAATTGCAGAATATCATGAGAAAATAGGATCTCTGGTGGCCTTTACCTAAAAGAAATCTTGATATTGATCAGTCTTAGTTCTGGCATTTTTCATTCAGCACTAAAAGTATCAAACTTAGTCCACCAGATGACACCTTTAAACTTGCAAAAAACATCCATCTGGTCAAAGCACTATCTGATCCTAACGAAAAATGCCACTTTAATCGATTCGCAGAGTTTTCTAGTCAACCAGATTATCAAGCAGATACGACTTTTCTACAGATATAATTTTCTTAAATTATTAACGTTGACCACATTCAATACAATATCAACTTCTGATGTGGTCTTATCTTTTTTATTACATAACAACCATGAATAAATGCATTACAAACCGTTTTAAGAAATGAGCAGCAGTGAGAGTTCCAGCACCGCCCTCTAGATCGGAGTCCGAGCTGGAGGAACCACTACTGGAGCCCCAATAGTCATCGTCACTTTCATCACCACTGCCCTATAATTGAAAGCAAAGGCAAACATCAATGTAGACTTAACTGTCCAGTCCTAGGTCTGCTGAATAATATTTAATAATATTTGCTTTTTATATAGCGCTTTATACCAGTGATAGGTCTCAAAGCGCTTTACAGACGTTATATTACCCCTGGTCAATGATAACCTGTCCCAGAGACAATCCCTCCAGTCGGCAGCAGTTATACACTGCGCCCAATGACAAGTTACCTCACAGTTACCCATATAACCCCTGGGTGGAGAGAGGCAAGTGAGATAAAGCATCTTGCCCAAGGACACAAGGTAAAGAACTAGGCAGGAATCGAACCAGCAATCCTTGGATCACGAGTCCGACACCTTAGCCAATTGGCCACCACGCTCTCTGAAGAAGTTGAAGCATAACCAAACCAGAAAGTTGAGGGAAGACAATTACAACAACCACCCAGATTCCCAATATTCCTGACCATTAATACCTGATGATTAACAAATTTGAAACAAAAACCAACATGTCCCGGTTACATCACCTTAAACCACCTCCTCCTCTTTCACCTCAGCTGGATCTGACCTTACCCTGAAAAGCATTTCAGTCACCCCTTTTGAACCCATAAGAACCCCCCAAAAGTAACTTTCCTTACCTCCAGAGCAGCTTGCTTAGTGACGGATGTAACGGCTTTCTTCATAAAGTCTGCTGCTTTGATGGGCGAACCGAATTCATCGTCTGAATCTGTTCAAAATAAGGTTTTATCAACTCTCAACAATTATTTCATTAAAAAGATGAAAAGGAAGAATTCTTTTAGAATTTTCCTTGACTACTATCCTTCATACAATTTTTCTAAAACTCAACATGCAGATCAAAGGCTTCCCAGTGTTAGGAACTTTTCCTTCCTGACTCATGTTGAAGACCTCAGAAGGAATTATAAGAGAAAACAGAACATGTATAAAATAGAAAGCTTTCCATGACATAGCTGGTATCGGGCAGAGGAGGGTAGTAATGTTTGGGGGAGGAAAATTGAAGACGGATGAAGCAGCCAAATGAGAAATAGTTTATACTTTTCTAAAGGAATAAACTTTTATAAGGAATAAGACTTTACTAAAGATTAAAGAATACTAAAGGATAATAGAAGACTGTCTAAAACCTGAAGTGGGTTCAGTTTTGGGCACACCACAGCTTGACTAAATATGACCGGGCAGGGAGGGGGGGGGGGGCAGTGCATGGGACTGTATTTTATAGCAAACATAGAGTAGAGCATAGGGTTGGGGCATATTTGGCTATGTTCATGAAATTAAGGCCATCCACTTTCCAAGCAAAGAAACATTTAGAAGGTTAAGAGAGTTTATTGAAATCTTACCGGAAGATTCATCATCTTTGTCGTCATCACGGTCACTCTTCTCTGCATCTGGATTCTATGTAAAGGTCATCGACAAAACAAATAAATGGGTGTGAGCGGACACAATGCTGTGTGAAAGTCAATGTAATATTGCTAATGAATTTTTCATGTTCTGCATAAAAGAGATAACCTGTTAGTACGTTGCTACACATTGAACAAGCTACTCGCACACTTTATTTCGAGTGAAGTCATTAACTCCAAGTTATGGATATATACATAATTACCTTGCTCATTGCAAGAGGTTTGTGTGGATACAACCATTTGGCTGCTCCAAATCAGTCAGTCATTGACGGTTTAATCCGTCACAAAAAAAGGCTGTGTCCAACAAATATCATTTAAAGTTTTACTTTGCACCATGATATGTTGCTAAACATGGAACAAGCTACTCGGGCCCTATATTTCATGTAGACTTGTACCTTTGCAACTCACCAGCCAAGCCATTTAATATTTACACATCATTACATAACTCTAGGAGCACTTTAAGGTTATGCCCATTTATTGGCTCCTAATTAGCTAAGTTATCAATGTTTTAGTTTTATGGTCTGCAAATTGTGGGGCTTGAACCAAAAGTGGTTGGCCAAAAGATTTCAGTTCCATTGAATAGTGGGATTTTTTCCAGAAATTTTATCTACAGCTTTCAGAGCTTGCCTATGCAGATTGATGTAGCTAAATTTGAACACGAACTCCATAGTCCTACTAGCTTTCACGTATGCCAAGCGTTCTGCCAAGGGTAGGGGTCTGGTGGCAGAGTCCTCATGGAAGATCTGGGCAGTGGGACTAACAGATTGAAGACTGCTGATTTAGTCTATTTCAATAAAATTCTGTGTCCCACACATTATCTTAAAGTTCTAATTTGCACCCGCAAACCTTTTTTTTCCTGATGCAATACTCTCTGGTTCTTAGTCTTTCCTTTCTTGGTTAAGTGTATTACCAATTGATAGATTTGGCAATTATCAAAATGCAAAATGCACCCTTAATAGGGTTTAAAATTTGCATAGCTATTCAGAGGTCACTTTAAAAAGGTGTGTAACTAGCAGCTGTTATACGCTCTCTGTTCTTTTGTTGTTTGTTTCGCTCAAAACACTCTTTTCAAATCTACCTACAGCTATTGAATTAAACAAATGGATGGCCAATCCTACTAAAAATATTAAGAACCAATTTAAAACAGACTTACAGCTTTGTAGGCAGTGATCT
The DNA here is from genome assembly GCA_020650975.1 of Apostichopus californicus. NCBI lineage: Eukaryota > Metazoa > Echinodermata > Holothuroidea > Aspidochirotida > Stichopodidae > Apostichopus > Apostichopus californicus. The sequence continues at coordinate 4,785 of JAIPMN010009070.1, read as the reverse complement.
GTTCCTCAAATTCTCGATTGTTCTTCCTGAGCTTTTGTCGCAGAGTGGAGAGTGCCTTAGCATTCAACTTGCTCAGTTTCTTCTTATCCTCCCAACTCTATACAAAAGAAGAAAAAAATAGATAAAATGGTAATGGTTACAAAATTAAGTAATGAGTAGGAGATAATGCTGATTCTTTTTCTAACTTATGGTAAGAAGTAATACAATGTTGAGACAGCAAACAGTAAACCGCAAAACCAAAATGAGAAAAGACCTAAAACTACCAAATATAGCCAATTCTCACAAATATCTGGTTAAATTTATAGGAAACCAGTATCTCAAAGTTTCCTTTCTGCAAGAAAGAAGACTTGAGCAAGTCTAAAGATGAACGTTCCATCGTTGTATTGTATTGTATCCCTTTGTCTATGTTTGTTTCTATTCATTCCTTTATTGTTTTTGGTGGAAGGAGTTGAGAAACGGTGCTTGCAAACTAACTTTTTTATTTAATATAACGATAAATGAAAGAAACATTTTATTTATTTTGAAATTGTTACTTCTTTTTGAATGCCGAATGCAAGGGATTCCTAACCACCATTTGAAACAAATAAGAACAAACCTCATTGACAAACTCTTCTAGCTCAACCAGACATTTGATGTAGAACCTTGGTGCGGTATCCCCTACTTGGAGAACATTCTTTGCTTTCTGATAGATTCGTAGCAAATCTTCAAAGCTGGTCTGTATATTTGAAATGTCCCGTACTTTCTTCTGGTTCCTGATCTTCGTAATGATGTCCATAATTTCATCTTGCCTGAAAAGCAATCACACATAAAGTATCATCTTAATTGTCCCAAAGAAACATTGTACTGCAGTGATGGGTGATGCATGATAGGAACATAAGTATATACAAACCTTTTAGACTTTGCACTCCTAACCACTCTCTTTGTGTCTTCCTCGCTGTCACTGAAGAACATTTTGACAGCCTGCGATGCAGGCTTAACTTGCTGCACGATCTCATCTTCCGAGGATTCTGACTCACTCTCAGATGATCCCGTGGCAAAAAAACGTGAGGCCATGGTTTATCTTACTGTAAAGAAAGGAAAGTGATATTATAAAGTAAATTTTGAATTATCTGTAAGATGCAAACATAAACTGTATTCATAATGTAAATGCTTTCATTTTGATGTTAATGGTCTAGATTAGTACTAGTATCAAAATAGGTTTGAAGGTATTCTTGCTGGAGTTGGCATTGTGGGGGAAGGGCTTCCTTACATTACTTGTTTAGATGTATTACTTCATAAATCTCTTCATAATCTCTAACAGCATATTCTGGCTGAAGGCGTTGTCACTGTGGTGGATGTTTCTTATTTAACCTTTACCTGCTTTGACTGGAGTTAGATTCTGTTGTCAAGAGTCACAGCGGGTATAAGCATATGCCTACTTTTTTAGTGGAGTTGCAGTGTATTGTATCCCATTCTATTTGACTGAACAAAGCTTACTGCCTACGAGCCATAACTAAGTTGTCCTAACGTCTAACTGCACAAAGTAACTGCAGTTTTCACAGGCCTAGGCTAGTGTGTGCCTGTACGCTGCGTAAGTCTTGAAACAGATGGCAGATGTATCTTAACAATATTACAATGATAAGTTTATGCAACAGAGCCTTAAGATATGTGGCCCACCTCTACACGATCGTGGAGAAGACTCGTTGATATCGCATTGGATTTATCACAATTTTGACTTGTGTTCTGTATCGGCCATGCAGTTACACATCTCTCAAAGGTACGTTCCTGTATACATAATTTGTGTTGTAAATGTATGCGTGTAGGCCCTATGGTATAACGTGACTGGGTATAGCCTTGCCTGTAAGAACAACGCTAAATAGTGCAGCCTACTGTGCAAACGTGCTAATTCATTTGCCATTCGCGCAATATGGTTGATTTGACGAAGTCAGAAGCATTATCACCAAACAATATATTTTATACAAAATGGCACCCAAAATTTTGAGATATGTGTAAGATAATTAATATAGGTACAGATCACCGATTTAAAATTTCTCTATTCTAATGAACTCCCAACAAGATTATTTTTTCATGAAAGTGTCATTTATTGTTTTAATTCACGTGTTACCGCATTGCGTAATTGGTACAAATGCTACATGTGCTCCGATCATGCCACTACTCCTTGTGGCCCGAAGTGCTTTCTACGTAGACAAGTGCAGATATAGGCCTAACACGAAATTTGTACTGAAATACGTGGGGCAAAGTAAATCATAAAACTTAGGAAGTGTATTGGTCTTAGCAAAATGGGAAAGAAGGCGAAAGTTGGGAAGCAACGGAAGGACAAGTATTATCATCTTGCAAAAGAAACCGGTTTGTAATTCGAACGTTACATCGTTTTTTGTTCAAGTACTTTTTCTTTAGCATTAGCCTAACGTAGCCTAGGCCTAACTTTGTTAATGAACATCCACATTTTCGTGAAAGGGGTGAGTAGCGCTTGCCTACATTAATGTACATTTGTAAACAAACTTGTAAGTTTAATTATGCATCTTTCATAAGCGTTCATTGTTGGGTTCCCAGTGAGCTTCTTCTAAGATTAATAGTTTGTTTGTAAATTATGGAAACTTGACTGAGTTAGACTTGAATGGGGGCTGTGTCATTCCCCCGTTGCTACTATCCGCCATAGAAAATGTGCTCTTTCCGACATGGTACTGCCATTATTATTAAGTCAACTGCAGTTACATAAGTATGCACTAGTGGTTATGTACTCGATCATCGGTTACCTAAGGATGCACTCTTGCTTATTTGTGCTCATTTTCTGGTAAATAATTAAGTTATTTTGTCGTTCTTTCTCTTGTCTTTATCCCTTAAGATCTTTTAGCCTTGTAAGCAGTATTTCTGTTTCAAGTACATTTCACATGTGTTTCTAATGTACTGTGCGTAAATTTTCTTAACCGATGTTAAGGCAGAAAGCCACAACAATAGTTTTGTAGCAATATGTTTGATAATCATTTGTTAAACAAAAGTAGCCTTACTGTTGAAGATTGAGGTTGTGTCACAATCTTCAATTGAGGTTAGTACTGTAGCACAGCTGAGTTAGAACAACTTACTTGATGTAGTCTCTGGTAGTCAATGCTGCTGCTGTAACACATCAGTGTTGTACAAGGAACTTGCACACAGAGTTCCAGGGCTTCTTATTGAGCTTGGTCGCTGGAGCATGCAGTCACTTAAGATTGAGTGAGGGTGCATTCAATGCTGCTTGAGTTAGGGTTATTGTATGTCATGTCAATGTCACTACACTTACAATTTGCTTAATTTCCACAGGTTATCGCTCAAGATCTGCCTTCAAGTTGCTCCAGTTGAACAGGAAGTTTGATTTCCTTCAAAAGTCTCGAGTTCTCATTGATCTGTGTGCTGCACCAGGAGGATGGTAAACATTATTTATTGAAAGATAATTCAAGCTTATTTCAAGCATATGGCATTCTTAGCTGATGAGCTTATCCATAGTCCTCATATCTGCAAATCCTGTTCATTGTTTGGAATGGATTGAAATACAGTTAAAGAATTGTACAGAACACATGACTCGTACATATTACCATGGCCTTGGAATTATGTGAAGAACTGTTGAAATATGTACATGTACCCAAATAGAAGTATAATAGTTACATAACCTAGGAAACTTTGAACAAATATGAACAGTATCTATCAAAACAGTTGGTGGTTCAGTTTGATTAGAATGCAGTGTCATTGAGGGATGGGACTGGTATGAAGAAGTCTTACATTTCATATTGGAGATTTTGAAGCAATGATGTTAATATCTTCACTTTGATCTGATGTATATCACTTGCAGAAAACATCAACAAAAACTGAGCTTCATTTCTCGTATGTATCTGAAAGTTGTTTTTGTGGTGAGGGGAGGGGATGGAATGAGGAGGGGTGCATGTGGTTGTGTTTTGTTATTTCAAATGTTTTGTGTTAAACTCACAATATAGGGGGATGATTTATGGTGGCAGAGATTTGATTTCTAACAATGGAAGCCAAGAAAAGACTAACTCCCCAAGAATAGTAGCAGCTTGAGGACATTTCCTTCATCGATATGTTGACAAGTATTTATGAATACGTATCTGATTAGCTTCAGATTTTATTTCCTCTAGTTTCCCCTGATCACCTCCAGTGCTCATTTGTAACTCATGTTGTATGTGTTTATTTTGAAGGCTACAAGTTGCATCAAAGACAATGCCGGTGTCCAGTGTGGTGATAGGTGTGGATCTTTTCCCCATCAAATCCATCCCTCGTGTATCAACCTTTATAGGGGACATTACAACAGAGAAGTGTAGAAAGGTATACCTTTCAGTTGTTTAAAACAAAGAATCTAGGAGATTGTCATAGCTTGATGAATTGTAACCTCAGTGATGATGTATAATATGTTTGGTTAAAGTTTTGGTGAAAACATAAATAGCCACTTATAACATTTTTCCTTGTTTATCTTTATGAAGACCTTGAAGAAGGAACTTCACCATTGGAAAGCTGATTGTGTCCTTCATGATGGCGCCCCCAATGTTGGTACCAACTGGTTACTGGATGCCCATACTCAAGGTAAATAAAATTACTTTGATGACATCAAAATGTATCTTTATATATTAATTTAAAAGTTCTTTCGTTGTTGGTGGAGGTCATATGTCCTTAGAGATCTCAAGTGGCGATTCTCTGGCAAAAAAATTATACACAAACTTACTCAGCAAATACATGCTTGTTGCATATTATAGTTGGTTGCTAGGTGTCCCTTAACTGGTACTAGAGTTTGAGCAGCTT
>JAIPMN010009068.1:0-12168 GCA_020650975.1 Apostichopus californicus | reverse complement strand
TACACACACATATACATAACCGAAACCGTAGTGAGTTGGAAAATCCAGAAAAGTGAATAACCTCCCAGCCTCCACCGTCTCTACCAGCCTCCACCGTCTACCTATACGGTAATTTAAGTCATGTTGTACTCGAGTTTCACGCCTGCAGTGTGCGGCGGCGATCATCATATATATCCCAAAGCAATCTAATAATCAAATGATAAATAGGAAAATGTGATCTCATGGATTACTTAATAATCAGTTTTATCCTTTCGTTTGTTGTGCTGAGTGTGATCTTTAACTTTATTTTTAATCTTACTTTTATTTACATTTCAGCTGATTACGGCAGATTAATGGTCAATGTTGCCGACGATCTTACTCTAGACAGCACTCTGAAGTTAGCAACTCTGTTTGGTCTACCACCGGCAGAAACTGATATGCTTCGCCGGGTTTCTCTGATAGAGACACCAGGAATCACTCTGATTAACTTCATGAAGACACGAAACATCATCAACATGTACGATGTCACTAACCTACAAAAGGGTTTGGTTTATATTCAGCTAAACCAAACAAATGAATACCTTTTATCTCCATATCAGTCTAAAGTTGACCCCTTTCAGTTTGAAGAAAACCAATCACCAAAACTGCTTGCCTGGCCTGGTAAGAACAATTAAAATGATGCAATCAGAATAAATAAAACAAACATAGTACAGGACAGTATTAAAAACTCTAGAAATGTGTGTTAGTCAGGGCGTTAATATTCAGCTTTCAGGCAATGTGTTGATTTAACTATTAAATATCACGGTGTATGTATGGTAAAATTAATTATAAGTGGATCTTTTGACCAACTTTTTTTGGTTCCTTGTTTTAGCAAAAGGAACCTATGTAGTCAACTTGGCGTCAACAAGGAAAGTTGAACTTAACTCAAACTTGGTATTTAGATCCACCATAGTGAGAAGGTGTGCCCTATTGTTTTTGGTGTCTGTAAAGGTCACCAAAGGTCAGTTAGGGGCCAAAACCAAAATAATAAACCAATCAAAACTCCCATTGACAGGGTCCGAATTGTTTGTTTTTTTTTGGAACTAGTTGTAACTAGGGTAGGGGATCGTTTTCAAACATAACAGTCGTGTGATCCAAAAACAAAGGTAAACTAGTATTTTGTGATAACTTGAGAACAAAATGTCCGTCAAGGTTGGGAGTTACGCTATTGTAATGCATTATTCGACCTGCATCTTTGTGACATTTGACCTTAGGTTGACCTCTGGTGACCTGTATTAGTTTCTTTGGTTATTTGAATTTTTTTGGCCATATTCAGATCTCAAATGGTCTTCCGATCAAAATTGTCCATGGTCGACCCCTTTGCGACCTTCATGCGCAAAGTTATCAGAGGTCAAGGTTTTGGTTGGTTTTGAGAGGTGGACCTCTGTTGACCTCACTTGACCTTAGAATAGCGCCTCCAGTGACCTGTATTAGTTTTTAATAATATTTTTAAAATTTTTTATATTTTTTAATGTTTTTAATAATATTGTGTGTGTACATTGAACCCAGAAATAACAATTTTAGTGATTAGTCCTAATAAGCAAGGAACCATAGTGCCCTTGGGTTCTTGTTTGCCATTTTTTTTCTTGATTAAAAATACAAAAGTTTAGGTCCCAAGGATGAGCCAACATTTCAAGGATCTATTTAAGCCATCTGGTGACCCTCAGACACCATGCTGGATTCTTTTGATACTCCTATTGTCTGCTACCACTCGTCAAATTCTCTAACAACATAAAGCTTGCGTTACATATCTATTACATTTTGTATTGAGATTCCTTCAATAATACGTCTTTCATAAATCAATTGCAAGGCTATTGTATTGTTGAAGAATTGTTCATTAATGTGGCTCAGTATGGCATATTTGTATTTTTGAATTACAAAACTTTAGTTACCAGTGTTTGTGTTTCCATTATTCTATTTTTAGAAAATGAAAAATTTGTCCCTGTTTATGAATCAACTCCATCACAAAGTTCTGATGAAAGAGCGGAAGATCATGACCATAGTAAGGAGAGTTTGATGGAGAGAACAGAGAGAGAAGAACTACCAAAACAAAGAAAAGATTCACAAATACTTGAAATGAGGCACCATCACTCATACATTGAACATATGATAAAGTGTGAAGGTGGAACTATTAGCATCATGGGGGTACATCTGACTATTCCTGAAGACGCTTTATCCTTTGATCGTGTAATTTCTGTTAAAGTGATCTATGACCCTGACATACACCTCCCTGGAAGTGCTCGTAGAGGCAGAATGACACCCCTGATTAAATTGGAGCCAGAAGGACTCGCCCTCAACAAGCCAGCCCAGCTGACTATTCCTCACTCGGCTATAATCCCTGAGCCAGATCGACATGATGTTATTATCTTCACTGGTCTGAAAGATGAAAAAAAATTACAAGAAGGTAAAAGTGGTGACCAAAGAGCACTTTAAATGCATTTGATGTAAGGAGAAGTAAATTGAGTTAAATTCTGAGAATCAGTACGGTAAATTATATCTAATTTAATAAGCTCTTTTTATCTTTACTGTATTTAAGATTACCAAGTTAAATATTTATATAATATTACTTAATATAGGTGAAATCACTTGGACTGAAGAGAAATCTGTTGATTGGAAGCTAGACCCGGAGAAGATCAGTCTTGATATTAACATCCTGAGCTACGTCTTTGTTAATTTAGTCAGCCAAGAAACAGAACAGAAGCATATATTCCGTATTGTTCCATTTATCGATGGGATACTGGATGCAAAAGATGATGTCTTAATAACTGTTTGTTTCTGTAAGGACAGTGATGAAGAGTACAAGGTGAGGATAATCTCCTGTTACCATGGTGATATGTGTAGCAGTTTGAGGTGAATTCTGCCTTGTGCTGTGATCTGTAGGTCGGATACTGGGAATCTTGCTTTCTTTCATGATTTGTAAAAAGAATTTTATCATGTTGTTCTGGCAAATTATGAACTGATTGGTTAAAGTAGTATTTGTGTGACATATTTATTGGTTTATTATAGCTCATCGAAAAAGAAAACACTGTTACATTTGAAATACAGAAATTTACACTTAATTTGTATCAAGGATTTAGAGGATCGGGATGAAAACAAGCAACATAAATTGATAATTTTAATAAATTAAGGGAACAAAAGCTGCTGTTACTTGCTATAGCAATATTGATGAAGAAGAGTGAATCCGCACAACAAATTGCATAATTGACTCTGCTTTTTTTTTCAATTACTTATCTATGTTCTTATGTTTTATAGTTGATGTTAGAGGACCACCAGTCCAAACTGAGTCTAGGAAACTATACAACATTTCAAGTTACCCGGACATTGAATGACGGCAGAGATTCTGCTTCTTACATTGATCTGATGATGTCATCGCCCGGTGATAGTTACCATATGATAAAGGAAGAATCAAGAAAGGTTTGTAATCACCAATGCTTTTCAAATTTGTCTTCTAACATTACATGTTAGACTTGTAGTTAAGGATTGGTTACCTGAAGTGGATCAAAATGTTGTAGTGGTTAGAATATTTGCCCTACAACTACCTCTTTTTGGTTAAAAATACCCAACAATGACCAGAATCTATGCAAATGTCTGGTGGGCAGTGTTGTTTAGCAGAATCTTGCGAGGGTTGGTATTTTTAGTTAATGAACTAGGAAGTGAAGTTTGGTCCTATATTCTTTCACATGGTTTGATGAAAAGCTTCACTCACCATGGCTGCACTTTGGTGATCATGAATGGGGATGTCTTTAATTCACCTCCCTTTGTATTTTAAAGTATTGTTGAGATAATGTGGCAAATTTGCAGTTGCGGGAGTGGGTTATTGATTTAGGTGGCTGTCCTGTGAAAAGGAATTAGTGAGACAATTACATGCCTTCCCAGTAATTCTCTGAACACTCATCAAAAACAGAAGGATTGATATAAGCCGGTATACATTTACAATCACAGGAACATCTATGGCTCGACTTTATTTCTGTAGGGTTGTTTACCGCATGGGACAAAATTAACCTAAATGTTGTTATGGAATTCTTTAATGAAATTACAAAGTTTACCTTAATTCTGTTATATTTATGTGCATTGATTCTTTGAATACATATCAAGCATTCTCATCCTCAGTTCATTGATTTTCAATATCTTTTATCCATTAGCATGTAGACATTGATCACCTCTGTGCTGCCAGTAGAGTCTCTCATCAGTTCAGACTTAAAAGAAACAAAGATGGAAACACTGACATGGTTGATGTGAAGTTAAAAGTATCACAACATGAAAAGAACCAGACAGCCCTTATCCTCCAATCAAAGGTGAGTTATGTCTGCTGATTGTGTTCCAGCTGTTTGTGTTCTCATATGACTCTTCATTACATAATTCTCTCTTCTGATCATTTCTTTGCTCAGTAATGTTCTGTCTGCTGGACGTCTTGCAAACTGTTTTCAGGCTGACTGAATAATGTCAGTGCTGTGACTGAATTATAGTTATTTTGGGCATGTTTGGAGTGTTAGCTCAGTGATTAACGCCGGTGCCTTTCAATCATAAGGTCCCGGTTTCGAGTCACTCCAAGATTGATGTATGTCACCCAGTTACAGAGTTGTTGACAATTCATAATCATGGATGTTAAATAAGAATCTAAGAGACTGACTTCGGTCAGCTTGCGGCTTTGATAAGCCAACGATGGCTTCTTCGCTAGTTTCTGCTTGCAGGAGGATCTAAAATACAAACATACATGTTCTCTCATAGATCCTTTTCTTTGTAATATTCATAGTGGATGACAATTGAATTTAATTATAGTAGTCTGTTATTCTGTAATTAATGAGTAACTCAAAATGCAGTGAATTGCTGAGAAGAGGTACATATCACCTGTGTTTTGTTCAACGCACAGGTCAACAGTTATTGGAAACTTTGTTTGATATGTATCTTAGGTACAAATTAAATTCTCCATAAATGATGGGTATGTTGTCATCAAGATTCCTTTACCTTGGGATTTCACACATTTATTATGTGTTGTTCCATGTCTGCTTCAGCCCAATGTTTCTATATTACATTTCTACTTTAATCCTAATGATTCACAGGGGTGTGATAGATAGTCTGCACTATTGTATGTTAAACATTCATATATTTAAGGTTTCATTGGTCATATTTTTTTTTTCTTCAGGTGAAAAACATTCTCTTATCTCCAGAAAGCCAGGAAATTCTTTTTAGAGATCTACATCCAGGTGAGTTTTTAAGTGGAATTTGAACAAATGGTTGTACTTAGTTTTAAAATCCACCCTGACCTGCTTCTAAGTGAAGTTGGAACAAAAAATGAATGCTCATTATCTTAGACATGCACCAGGTAAGTGTGCATTAGTGGAGATGAAAAAGTAAGCACACATACAGAACATATGACCCAGGTGAGTGTCTAAGTAGAGGTGAAAATGTAATAGCATTTGGTTTTAGAAGTAGACACACCTTAGAGTCACTTATAAAAACTAATTTTTATTGGGAAACATTTTGTGCACAAGACGAAGGCTAAAAGTTGAAAAGTTGCACGCAACTTGTGGACAGTATAATTCACCAATTTATTGTGTGCACGCATCAGAGGTTGACTTTGCAAACCAACGTTCTCCATACAGGTTGCATGCTTCTTATGGGCCAGTTGTGTACTTACTTGTGCATGTTAGTTGTGAACATTGCTCATTGTTCAAACCTGGCACACAATGAACCTGTGATTCATGCACCCTAAGTTATACATGCGAATCTAGTCTTTTCTCTCCTTTGGATGCAATGTGGATGTTGTTGTCCTCACTTTCAGACTTAGACAAATATGAAAAGCTGAAAGGAGACATTGCAAAGCTTCTGGATAAACAACATTGTAAACAGCTAGGCATGTTGTTTGGGCTCACGCCAGCAGAAAATGAAACAATTCAGGAAGCAGTAGAATCTGGAAAGACGCTGATGAAAATATTGGATGAAAGAGAGCTCATCATGCCAGATAGAATGATCGGACTGTATGAAGGATTGAAAGCTATTCACTTTAATAAGGTGGCAAGACTGGTGCTGGAGTACATTGATACGTCACAGGAGAAGAATGGAAAGGAAAATGAAGGAGAGAAAGATGATAAGAAAATGGTTTGTGCTTTGTAAAAACTTGTTAACACATAACATGATAAGCGTTAAAGCAAAACAAAAGTCACTTTGAATAAAATCAAGATCTAAGAAGGTTAGAAGGCCTAGTACTGACTGTACTTTCTGATATGAAAAGTATTCTTCTTTCTCTCATGCAAGTCTGTCTGAAAATTCATCCTTTCATTAATTGTGACAGTTTCTGTTTACCTAAATTTACGTTAATATATATCAAATGTACAAGAAGTCTGTGTAGAAATTTACTTAGCCAAACCAAATGCAGTAATTTTCATAAAATAATGATAACAAATGTGAATTTTATAAACAATTTGTAATATTTCAACATTATTGTTCAGGTAAAAGTTCCAGAGAAACAGGTAGTTATTTCAAAGAGGGAACCACAATTGTCAGTCAATTTCAAAATTTTGATAGAAGAGGGATACAGGAGACTGGATGTCCAAAGAGCCTTGAAATTGTCTCATGGAAAACTGGACTTGGGAAGACGGCTATTGCTGCTTGCTAAAGAAGAGCATGGTAAAGTACCCATACATTCAGCTACATGGGTATTTCTTATTTATGTCTTCCTGATTTTATTAACCTAAATCTTATATGACATTCTAGGACCACAGTTCATGCCCTTGGCTGCTTCAGTGTTCATTGAAGGAAAAAGTATTTTTGTATTTAGTTTTGTAGGAATATTACTCACAAATTAGCAACAAAATAGAAATGTAATCTAGATGCTGTAAATAAATCAAAGTCTTGTTACTGTTAACGGACAAATCTCTTCTACACATATATCCATTTACCACATCAAATATGTCGTATGTTCACTTTTCCACCTTTCATTATTGTAATATCTACAAATAGCCAAAAGATTAAGGTAGATTTGTATTAAAGAGGCTATTTTCATAATGTGAATTGAAACAGTATATGCAATTAACACATGTTAATGAAAGTGGCAAAATACATTCCTTTCACATGAAATATATTACTTTTCTCCTCCAGAGAGACTTCCTTTGTTCCCTGGGTCAAATCTGTATAAAGAACAATACTTTGATCAGCGTGGTGGAGAGATGTTTATCGCAGGTGTTAGCCTGCGTGTACCAGCTGGGGCACTACACACTGGAAGGATTGTTAGTCTGTGGGTTTCTACTGAACCTGCCATTAAAGGACCTTCCTCGAACAAGAATCTAAGGTTGACCCCCTTTGTGAAATTTGGTCCAGAAAGCCTTACCTTACACAAGCCTGTCACCTTGATTATTCCACACTGTGCTTTAACTACAACTAACCAGATGGGTCTTGATGTGTACTCTGGTGTCTTACAAACAGGTTTTTTTTTTTTTTTGCCTTGTGTTTTTCTACCCCAGTGAGCATTATATATAGTTAATAATAGTTATGAGCTTGTGTGTACCACTTCTTGACTTGAAAACATGATATGCCTAAAAGTGCATATTGGTTTTATTTGACACTGGGTGTGTGGTTCCATGTTAAATGAATACAAACACCCTGCTTTTTCTGTAGAGGTCAAAGTCTGAAACATTTGTAAGCACAATCATTCAAAACAGGTTGTGTGAACTTCATATACGTAATATTTAAATCTACTGGGATATGTAAAACAAATGTTAAGTGCTTGTGGTGGTCAAAGGGTCATTATAGGTCAATATATGTCAATAACTGCTAAAGTAAAGCTGGAAGGAAAGTCACACTTGATATGTGAAATCACCTGAGTACACAAACACAATAAGTCTTCTGGCTCTGTGTAACGTAGAAATCAATATCTCAAGAAGGAGGTAAGGTCCAGACAAATCATCTCCATTTCTAGGAACCTTTCTCTTTTTAGTTGTACCTTGAGAGCAACATTTCAAATGTTGCACCATTTTACGGAGAAATAAACAACATTTCCAGAGGGAAATAATACCCTTCAAGCTGTGTTAAACTTCATGGTTTTATCAAGTGACCTTGCATCCATACATATAATTAGAAACATAATATTTTACTATTTTGATTTTCTATGTATGCAGTGTTGCATTTGCTACCACCAGATTGTCGCTTTAAATACATGGTATTGTTTCAGATTGGTGTTCTACCTTTCACCATGTTATAAAAACTTACAAGCAAATGTTTCAAATTTCCTTTAGATAAATCTGTCAAATGGAGCGTAGAAAGGAAACACCTCAGCTGCTCTATGAATAGTCAGCACTTTGCAGTTGAAGCTCAGAAACCCTGTCTCGTTGGTCTTCATGTCCCTTTCGTAGCTAAGATGAGGAAGCGTGTTTGTATTTTACCGATTGTTAACAGAGTTTCTGGTTCAGGGGATCAATTGACTATCCATCTTTGGTTTAATAATGATGACACACTGGAACATAAAGTAAGTAGCAGATTTTATCAGCTGAAGTGGTATTTTTAAATATCTCATGGATTCCAGTTGTCTGCCTTTCTGAATGACAAATGGTTCATACACAGAAGTATACAGGTTGATTCATTGTTAACCATATTAGCAATGGAAATGAAATAGTTCTAGCTTGATGCACCCTGCAGGCTCAAACCTCTCTGACAGTCAACTTGTGAAGATATAGTTAAGGGAAGGGTCAAGTGAGGTAAGCTGGTTAAGGCTATCTGTGGTCATTAATGGTTGAAAATTATAACTTTGCAGTGGTCAAAAACACACTGATCAGATGTCCTAGAACAAAATTGAATGTTCATAATTTATTGCTGGTGGTCATTGACAACTGACAACAAGTGTTTGTAATTAAAAACACATTTGTAAACACACCTTGACCAGGTGTTCAAGATTAGACAGTGAAGATTTATATTTCAGAACAAAGGCTGTCAGACTATTAATGGTCTTTGATAATGCATCATATCAAACACTCCATTATATTAGATATTCATAACATCTCCTTTTATTTATCGAAGGATGACCACCCAAGAGAGGGCCATACCGGGGAGATGTTATAGCTTCCTGGTCATACATAGGACAACTAAGCAGTGTGTGCATAGTTGTTAATATTCAAATTTACATAAATAATCATATAATATTAAATTGTTTCATTTTTTATATTAATAGAGTCTTATCAACAAAGAAATCTACCAGCAAAAGGGAACCATAATTCATGATCCTGTGTTTGTTCATCTCAAATCTATGACTTCAACTTTACATGTTAGCACTAACTCCAGCACATCACAGTGTAATCCACATCCGAGAAAAGTGGTTAGTGATATTTGTTAAATATACTTATTTATTTGTTGGCAACAAGAATGCAGCTAATATGTTCCAATGGTAGTTTGCATTTGTTGGAAGTAAAGTTATATGCATATATTGACTGGTATGTATATGGTGTAAGCATATGTTGTTATTTAAATAAACATTATCTTATTTAAAAATTGTCTCCTTCTGACATTCCTATGATATTCAATGAATAAAGAGGGGTCAGATGGTCCCAGCTGCAGTTGTCTATACAGTTGATTTCATTCTGGACTAGTCCTTCATTCCATCCTCATTGACTGTCCATGTATTGATTATATAAATACTTTGTAATGTGTGTGACTGTTATGGTCTCTTATTTAGTTCTATTTTAATTTTGTTGCTAGTACGAATAATCATTCTATTCAAAGCTTTTACGAGCTGAAAATAATATGAAGTTTATAGTTTATAGTCTTGCCTGAAGCCCAAAGCCTTCTCAAATGACTTTACAACATCCATCAATCTCAATATGCATAATTCCATTACTTCAGTTTACAATATATGTGTCCACTGGGGGACATTGGGGGTGGTCAAAGTAAAGCTCACAGTTATATTTAGAAATTACTTTGCATTTTCCAATATTGACACGTGGATGAAGACAGGCAGTTGAGGTTAATTCCCTTTCCCAAGTCCAGATCATAACGATCCAGTCAACCAGTACTGGGATCTGCATTCTTTAAATTGCAAGCCTGGTGCCCTATAAAACTTGACCACCATGTTAAATGCTCTCAAAAGTTTGATAAATTAATAATCATCACTTGATTTTTCTCTCTTCAAGGATGTTGCTATGGAAACCCTATGGTTAAAGAACAGACACAAGGTAGAATTCCATCTTCAGAATAAAGGGCTCAAAGATACTGTCAATCTGGAAATAGACGCAAGATATGGGATGTCAGTGAAGAATCTATTCCAGCTTAATATTCAGTTGCAGGTAACTTGATTTTGGTTTAAATTAACAAAAAGAAAAATTTGAATACAAGGAATTTAATGTTTCACTTTGGATTTATCTTAGCTACTGAAACTCCTTTTATATTTATTTATTTTGTTTCTTTATCGTTATTGCATTCTCTAATTAAGTCATGTTTTTAATTTCTATTGAAATCTTTACTTTGTTTGTCTAACTTGATGAACTGATTTCCGTAATACAGGATTAAAACATAATGTATCCTTATTATAAGCCGTCTTCATATCACAAATGTAATACATACCAAATATCCTAAACAGTAAGTACTAATTAGCATATTTTAACATTATCACTTAAACCACAGTTTGATACACACTTTCAATTGATTCATTTCCTCTTCACAGATTGACAAATTACTACATATTGACCAAATCACATCTCCATTCCAGCTCGTCCTACCTGAATGTGAGTAATTAATTACATGATTAAAATTTAATAGCATGTTAATTAAATATAGGCGATTATATGTAAAGTGTTGATGTTTGATGCTTTACAGTCCTTTCATATGAGATGTGTACATGTAATCTTACTTTTCATACATCAACATTTAACATACTGCCTACAATTCCTTACATATCATATGTGTATACCTAATCCTACTTTGCATAGAGGAGTCTGGCTGCAATTGCCATGCCAACTGGGGGACTAACTATCAGCTTTTTGCAATATTTGATATTAAGGAAACATCAGTTTTGACACCAAAGCAACACACTTAAAGACTGGGTATATAGAATGTATTGAAGTCTCACTGCAGTGAAAAATAAACTAAATGAAATTCAACCACCTGTTTGAAAATATACATTCTGGATTTAAATCAGATTTTACATTTATCTCATTGAAAACTCTGAGCTTTTAAGGTTTATTTTGCCAGTATGTGTAAGAAACACATCACTGTTGTCTCACAATTCTGTAATATTGTTTGCATGAAACAGGTTCTGTTGAATTTACTGTATGTAGAGTAATGTATTTAACGTATTGCAATTTCCTTTTCTTCAACCTCACAGCCATCATCAAATCTTTTGATCAGCTAATGCAGAACTTATCAGAACATCTTGATGTTGACCAATCTACCCTGCTGGCAAATATTTTCCAAATTCCCGAGGAAGGAATCTCTGATATCAAGAAGCACAAAAAACCAGGAATTCTTTTGTTAGAGAAGCTAACCCAAAAATCACTGATATCTCCCACAAACATCTCAACATTGGAAAATGCCCTAACAGAACAAGGAAATGAAAAATGTGCGAAACTTGTCAGAAAATTCAGAAGTAAAAATCCTGTAGTTCAAGCAACAATGTGCCCAGAATAATGACTGAAATCATGTTGTGGGTTATTGTAAGCAAATAATGATGAATACGAACATCGTATCACCAGTGGGAGCTGTACCCAGGAATTTAGTCACTTGAGAGGGGGTGCGGAAGTCTGTGAGGCATTTTGTACAAACTGTTATTTACAGTCAGAGCTTATAAACACAGGACTATAAGTGTAATTACACCTGTAGGAGTTACATGAAATATTCTCTTCCCTTGTCTTACACTGTTATGTATGTATATACTCTATGTGACTAAGTCCATATTGGTATACTCGCCTTTAATAGGCAAACTATTACAGTTAGAAATGCAGTCATGTCAGCATGTGTGTGTGCGTGTATGTCGCCGTACTTTGGCAACATAATATCTCAACAACAGTATTAATGTTTACAAACCTGATACTATGGATGTATAGCTTCCCTATTGTGAGTACAAGGTTGTGATTGTATTAGTGGCACTCAAAGGTCATGTAAGTTCAGCAGATGGCAAAATGTGGAATGTTCTATTTCAGAAAAATAATAACTTTGAAAGAGTTTTCACAT
>JAIPMN010009067.1:0-12153 GCA_020650975.1 Apostichopus californicus | reverse complement strand
TAAAATAAAAAATCACATATACAATAATTGGATTAGCATTACATGTTTTTATTCATATATTTATATCTAGTCTAGTTGAATATTTTTTCTTCAAAATCAAGTAACATCTGATGAACACATTGTTCATAACCGACCTAATGTTGAAGACAAGAACACCAATTCTGAGAAAACATTAATTATTTGAAGTATAAAAACCTTGAAATTGAGGATTCAGGTGTTAATGATAGCTGATGAAAGAATTGAACTTTTCACTTTTGGCGCCTAGGCTACTTTGAATAATCTTACAAGCTTTAAAACAAGACATTCACAGTAGAACTCAATAGAAGAGGGAAAAAACCAAAGATTCAGAAATAATCATATGGCTAAGCTTTATGTTAATATTTCCCAAGAAGAAAAACTGGAAAAGGTGAGGAAAAATATAATTAGAATATTATCTACTGAACTACCGTGGCTGTGAAGGGACATTTCGAGATTTCGATGTTTCGACTTTTTCGTTTCGAGATTTCTACATCGAAATCTCAAAATGTTACTTTACAACCACGGTAACTGAACTGTGCATACGTCAAATTCTTTGAAATACGGTAAAAGCAAAAACAAAGAAACTGTATAACGATTAAAAATGCCATGCTCTGTTATTCAATATAATCTTTACAGTAGATAGACGTATATCGCCACATGTGTTATAACACATTATAATGCCAATCCATGTTGTTAATCTGTCAAGTAAAATATGTGTGTGTTAAGTCAATCTACAGCTCTGTGCTGAGCGCTCGGGGACGAGCTGCCTGGTAACTTACCCCGCTTTAGCCGCGGTGTTGTTTCCGGTGTACCGGATTCGGTTTGAGCGGTTTTGCCTTTACTATAAGTAGTAGTCGCCAACTGCGATCCTGACAGCTTTTCGGTGATCAAAGCTCGAACCCTCCTCGTAGTGACGAAAGATATGAATATGAAACAGCCTTGCAGGGAATTGACCAGAGTCAAAATCGGCAGAAGATATCGGTTCCGGTTTGCGACGTAGATGATGAAAAGAACCCACGGGATACCGACGATGAAACAGAGCTGCAAAAAATGGAGACCATTATGAATGTGACAATTATAATTTGTGATCGTTTTCGAAGATATAGATATTTTATTAAAGGATGGCTGCAGTAACGATATTTCATTTGGGTGTGCTGTAGACCAGGGTTTCCCTAACTGTAACCCCCTACGAACCCCCTGTGGATGTTAGAGTTGTCCACAAACCCCCAACTTTCGAGACACGATCTGAGTCATTATTATTTATATTATACGAATAACAGTGCTTCGTAAAAGATCAAGTTCATAGTGTATATCATTGTAATGAAAACAAAACAAAAATAGTTTGTCGATAGGTACGACTTTTGTACATTACCAAATTATATGATATATCAGATTTTAGTTCAACAAAAAGTACTCTAGTTTTGACTTTCAGAAACGTCTCACGAACCCCCTTGGATGGACTAACGCACCCCCTGGGGTTCAAACACCCCAGTTAGGGAAGCCCTGATATAAACCTTTCAAAGGTCGTAATTGTCTCTATTACTTTATTAATTTTTTCATAAATGACGCTTTAAACACGATAGACTGATCAGTCAAAGCGGCTGGATTACGAATCCTATGGTTCACCGGTTTATTAGGCTCAATCACAGAAGCAACACAAAACTCGATAGACAAAGTCGAGATTATTACAGCATGCTATGCTATGCTATGCTATGCATATGCTATGCTATGCTATGCATGGCATATGCCATACTATGCATTTCATCGCAAAATGGTTTAGATGTCATCATTGGGTGATTTTATTTCGTTAGCATTATGTTATTTGAATATACAACTTTGCAAGAAAATTAAGTATAAGTTATAACACGTGGATTTGACATTGACATCAAATTTTGGACTTTGAAAATCAACGTCATCAGCGATTTGGTTTTAGATGTAACCCAGATAAGAAGCTACCTTAAAAGATGGATATATGCAAAATTAAAATAGTTATAAATACATTTACATTTTTTTCTGTGCAAAACTTTACTCAAATTTTCTTCGATTGATTGCACCATGACATTCTACAGTTCTGCATGAACTTATCATTTAACTCAATTTCAAGCATCGGGTTGTATTTTATATATATATCTTTAACGGTAAGTGTGTTGTATGGATACAAGTTGTTTTTTAAATATATATTTATAACTTCCACACGTAATTGGAGGCTAATTTCAAACAAATAATAAAATAAAGGAAAGCCGGCAGACTTACAAAATACGCAACGGAAGTAGAAAATGTTATTGACCTCAATAATAATATCAAATTCAATGAGAACTGTTGTTCTAAGACATGACTATATAGGCGTACTGTAGAAACGTATTTGTTACGAAACCTTAAACAGCTAAAGAAAAAAATTGAGTGATATAAATTGAATGAGGTTTTTAATATGATATGATATGATATTTTTAGTTCAAACCTACAAGTACCGTCAGCGGTGATACAACGAAATATAGGGCAATCCTAAATATCAGTTGAAATTTAAGTCGTACGCTTTCTCTATACAGCATAGAAATTTGATATTTGTATTGACGCACTACAGAAACCTTCTTTTGTTTTTGTCGAGTGGTGAGGTTTGGTCCAGTAGGGAATTATTCAACATTGAGCAGTACTATTGCTACACAGTTTGTGGGTAATATCACAGAGAGATATATAGAGAGAGAGATGGGAGATGGGTGGAGAGAGACAGGTGGAGACAGAGAGAGAAAAGGTCCTGCAGTATGTAACATTTTGATTTCATACTACCGTATCGTTCTTCCTGTTGTAAAGTTTCAACATACTTTATGGCTGACAGTTTGTTTAATTCAAGGTAGTGTAAACTTGAAAGTGTCATATATTCAAACTTCTAATCCGAACTAAGTCAGGAGAATTAGGAGAATTTAGGAGAAAGTTAGGAGAATAAGTTCAGTGTAGTTATATGATGATG
The DNA here is from genome assembly GCA_020650975.1 of Apostichopus californicus. Classification (NCBI taxonomy): domain Eukaryota; kingdom Metazoa; phylum Echinodermata; class Holothuroidea; order Aspidochirotida; family Stichopodidae; genus Apostichopus; species Apostichopus californicus. The sequence continues at coordinate 9,170 of JAIPMN010009067.1, read as the reverse complement.
TCTTGGTTTTTGTCTCATTGTAAACTTCATATTACCAAGCTGTGAAGATTGATGACCTCATTTTGCAATGAATTTTTCACTCATCAGGTAATTGTGAGGCCGCTTGCAATATTTGATAGAGTGAATGATGGACTCTTCCGCGGTCTAGTGACTCCAGTTACAATCACAAGGTTGACGGCAAATTACATTTCCCCAGCTCACTCACAAAACGCCTCTGGGAAGCAGGAGTTATTTAAACGTTCATTGATGTGTTATGGTTATTTAAACTATCCTTCTAGTTATTGTAGTGCGCGTGCGTATGGAACGCCATGTTAACATTTATTCAATAATTAGAGATATCTTCAATTAATTTCAGATATCTCGAATTAAATTAAAGATATCTCTAATTGATTTTAAGATATCAAGAAATAAATTAAGATATTAAAAAAAGGAAACATTATTTAAGATATCTCGAATTGAATTAGAGATATGCAAAATTGAATTCGAGATATCCAAAATTGAATTAAAGATATCAAGAATTCGAATTAGAGATATTCCATTGTTCACATCCATGTCCCCTAACCGTAACAATACCCCTTTATTTAACAATAGAATTCTCTCGAGGACGTTATGATTCCATTAAAATGGCAAATGAGTACTTGGAATTCCTTTGTTCAAGTCCTCAGATTACAACACAAGTGCACACACACACTCACCTACACACACACACACACAAACAAATAACAATTAAGGTCCTTTCACTATTACTTATACAAACAATAACTAAAAAACTATAGTTTTGACCTATAGTTTTGACTTAACCGTGGTGGAAAAAAACAAAATCCTAGCGCACGTCAAGCTGTGCTCACTGTGCGTAGCTATCACGATAAATTAATTTCAGAGGAGTGCGCGATAATATACGCACCACCGCGCCACGCTCCTTTCAAAGTCTATACCAGACAATATTATTATTGATGAAAGCTATAAAATTCTGAAGCGATACGTCGGTGTTTTATTTTTTAAAGTTTGTTAAAGTATAATTTAGAATTTTAATACTAAGTTCTAAATAACGATTTTGTCGTGATAGAAAAACGATATCTGATATTAATTTATTTTCTTCATTCCTTGAATGAACACAGCAGGGAGTTATCTGTTTTCCTAATCTGCGTAGCCTACCGTGTGGAAGAGATCGATGGTAGAAGCCTAAATTGTCGAGACGAACCGTGACATCTTCGTCAATGTTGCTGCCCTTGGATTAGAGGTTCATTTCACAGTATATATACAGTATAATAAAGTGAATTGAACTATTGGTGATGTTGTCATTATTATGCAGTATTTTATGTATACAGTACCCAGGGATGTGCACAGGATTTCCTGAGTGCCGGGTATACTGATCACCGTACTGAGGGAAATTTTTCGATTTTTGAAGGTGCACGCTCAGATGCCAAATGCTGGCAGATACAGCACATACACTAGTTTTGCTAACAATTTACATTTTTTAATTTTTTGGTTTGAAATATATTACGAATCTGATGCATTATTAGTCTGTATGATTTTGGCATAGGCTAGGCCCAATTTATTGAATATATTGTTAGGAATGTCGGGATTTTAGATGAAAATAGTTCTGGGCGGGATTCACGATTTTTATGACAGTGCTGGGCGGTAATTTTTAGTGCTGGGCGGGGACGCCCAGTGCCGCCCAGCGTGGGCACATCCCTGAGTACCGTATTTGACTGCATCGCTGTACTCAAAATCGTCCTTTTGTACTCCAATCGCGGTAATGTAAAAATACAGAAGACTTTAAGTGCCTTTTACATCACAAAGAGAAATATATAAAATAGCCATTGGAGGAGCTGTTTAATCATTTAAAATTCATTCCCCTCCAAATCACAGTCAAATGCTCGAACGATAACTTTTCTACCACCGCAAATAATTGCCAATCTAAATTCGAAGCGATAAGAATACCTTTAGTTTGTTTTAGAAAAAAAAAGCTCAATGCAATTTGTTCATTAATGGACCTCCCTCTAAAGTCACCCCTGGAACTATTTATCGAATTATGGTTTTTTTCGGTGATAACGCTGCCACGGGCCTGGGAGACGGGACACAGTTATGACAATGACGTAATGAATTTTAAAGGGAGAACAGACTTACCCTCAGGGCTACAATGTAATTGTGCATATGAGACAACCTGCTGGTTTCCGATTCTTGGGGTGTAGCTTGACGTCTTCTTAACTTTGCGATTCCATTGATGAAGAGAATGGTCGTAGTCAGAGCTAGAACGCCAGCCGGAAGTGCGAAAAGCATGACGGTAGGAACACCACGTGACATCCAATGTGTCGTGTAGTGAAATGTCGTACAGTCACATAAATGCAAAGAGATGCCAATAAGCAAGAAAGGCAAAGGTATTCCCCAACCGAAGAGAGAATATAACAGAACCTCTTTTCGGTTTGAGATTCTACTCATCCTGTTTGCTACGAACTTACTTCCGAAGGTGTGAGAAACGTGGAAGGATATTACTGTCATCCACGCGAAGGCGGACAACCAAGCGTAGTGGCTTATTGCCACAACGAACTGCGCAAGTCCGTCGACCATCTGTGAAAGCGTTGACAACATAAACAGAACTAGTGATAAGAAGAGCATTGCGAGAAGACTGACGATACAGAATCCATAGATGTTGCGAAGCTTAGAGAAAAGAATGTGAATCATTATCATAAGAATTATGCAAATTAGGGACAACGGTCCACAAATCATTTGAATAAAATATGCCGTTCTGATCCAAGGTCCAATCAGAACTTCTGAGCACGTGTGGATTTGTTGGTCATTTGTGATCATGAAGTCTTCACGTGTCAAAACTGCGCCAGTCTGCACGTGGGTCATTTCCATGGCAACAAAATCTTCCACTTTAAAATCGATAGGTGATAAGTATTCATGTTCCCATCGACAAGTAAGATTTTCGTAGCAGACATCTTCATAAAATGTCGTTACCTTGCATGTAGCTTCTTTGCACTGAAATGTCATAACTTTATTATCAAACGGCTGTTCTTCGACGTCTAACTCATCTACTCCATCACAACGGTAACCACTAGGCAAAAATACGGACATTATCAAGTTGCAATTTGGTATCGTTAGGCGGTTACGTAACGAGTTCTCCAAGTGCAAAATAGTAAGTTGATTAGGTAAGCCGATTGCCGCCGAGATGTAAGATTCACTTTCGGCGGTATCCATTGTCAGATTTAGATGATAAAACATTTCCGATATCTGGAAAGTTTTTGACATGAAATCCCTGACGCATTGTTCAGGACTCGAGTCGTTCTCTAGCTGAATGAGATCATTCAAAAGTGGGCACGCATTTTGAAATAACCCAGACACATCATCTATATGACTGTTGCTTCCACAACTTGCTGTTAACGCAGACCATGACTTTAAGCCAAAAATCACGTCAAATGTTACTGGTTGTTTAATCGGGTTTACTACTCCGGTAATGAATTGTCCGTTGCAAAATCCACAGTGTTCATTTTTGATAACTCCATCATAACTGATCTCCGGTTTTAAGTAGCTATCACATTTCTCTGAAATAGTTTCATTTGTACCAGGAGGACAGGACTTAAAAAAGTTAAAGCCCTCGTTACAAACGTTAAACTGAGATCCCCAAATATTTCTGGGCGGAACAACCCATCGTTTTGAGCCGTCTGACTCTAATCTCCATGGCAACATATCCTCTACGGCCGTGCCGTGGCATAACGCGCAGTAAGAATTCTTGAATAAAATCCCGACTTCGTTATGCACTGGAAAAATGGACAGAAAGTTAGAGAAAGTTGCAGTTGCTTCACACTCGCTTACAACTTTGTGATTGGTCCAAGTCGATGGACAGTTTGCAACCATTCTGTACTTTGTTGGTTGTGTTATTGTTGGGCTTGGGTTTTTCTCGTTGAAGACTTGAAAGCATATCTCATACATTTCGAAAGCCTCCTTTTCAGTACTGGTAAGTCTTTTAACTGATACATCATGTTCTTGGGGACATATTTCGGTGAAGTCATGGCAACAGTCACCAACAGCCACGCAATACGCATCACAGCCACACGCATAGGAATTTGATGGGTTGCCACAGCGGTCAGTACACTTCATCGGTTCTGCGAAATGCAATAATAGTTTTGAATTATTTATCATAAATAAAAATTGACATGAAATAGTAATATTATGTTGGACTCATTGGATCCTTATATACATTTATTTTCAAATTTATCAAAAGAAGAAATCAAACAGAACAAAAACAGTGTATGCTTAGATTTTAATAAGCTATGTATGGAGTAAGAAAGTACTATTCAAATAGAAACAAACTTAATGATGTTCATACCCAGGCTTGAAGGGTAGCGTGGAAGCGGTTGTAAGCTTTGACATAATACTGACTGTACTGATGGAGTAAATACGCGGGTTAAGGCGTTGAACTGATCGAACACATATGCTTCACACATAGGCTTTGGACAGAGATTGAAAAAGACGGATGGAGACATACTTTAGGCTGTATACGGTAAGGGACGAACACATATGCGGCGGATAAAGGGTTTGGTCTGGTAGAGACCGAACACATGAGAGGATATATACAATAGACTGCATACGGTATGGATCGAACACATGTGCGGATTTAGTTTTCGGACTGTGGATGTTACTGATATAACACATAGCCTATGTGGGCATAGGCTTTGGTCTGCAAAAAGTACTGCCCATGCACGTATACTGATACAAACGTTGGCCAGTTACCACTCTTGATCTCATTTCTCATAACCTCGTATTTTGTTACCGTGCATGTTTGCACTGAATTGCCATAATTATATTATGAAACGGCTGTTATTCGAAGTCTACCTCATATACTATGCTGATACAAGTTTGGCCAACTACAGCACTTGATCTCAATATCTATAACCTTGTATAGACGAAGCGAACCAATCATAACAGAAGTCACAACTAAGAAAGTCTTGATATTTCTATAAGGTGATTACAAAATCCTTTAACTCCTCTCTTTAACTATTTTCGGATTACCTCAACTAAAACTACACATCCAAAGATATTATTAAATGGTAGTTTGAAATGTTTTGCCACATAAATAATAGTTAAAAATTGTAATTTACGACAAGCATATTACAATCGAGCTAGAGGGGTTCAATTTGGGAGCAGTTGATAGCTAAAATATACCATTCGTTGGTTGCTCTCAAAACGCCGAGGTCGATATCGGCAAGTTGTACAGACTCTAATATAAAAATTATAAGCTATTTTTTTTTTATTCTTTGGTGGCAATTTCCGATGCATTCATTTAAGTTTAGAAGACGTTCACTTTAACAATTTCCTATTATGATCTAGACCATTAACGACACTTGTAAAAAGCCATTTAGCGAAAATAAAAATGGACCCTTCTGATAGCTAGCTCGCGTTAATGGAAGCACGAAATAAAAATTACCATATTTGAAATCTAGCTTTAGGGTTTAGAATTTTTGCAAAATGGTTAATCTCTTGTTCCCCTTGAGTTTCTCTCAGCCACAATGAGAGTCAATGCAGGAGGCATGATAGGGAGTTAATGCTCATAATTTGAGTGAGGTATGCAATATGCTAAATTGAGTGTACCTCCGACGTTAAAGATGAAAATTTTAATTTTAAATTTGTTGATTTTATGCACTCGGTTAGATACGATGTTGATACACGTATTAAATCATTTCTAGAACCAAAACAAAAACCCAACTCACCGTAATCGCATTCAATGTAAGCAAGTTTTTCACAATTTCCAAAGTATAGTCTTGAGGTACAATTCTCCAAAAGTCCATTTGCAGTACAATTCATAGAGATTGGACGTTTGTAGATATGCGTCGCATTTCGAGGGGCTCGTTCGGGCATTTTAGATACGCCTCCGAATCCTAAATGGGAGCACACTACGTCAGCAAAGTGGTTCCCCTCGGAGACCGGTGGTGCACAGACTGGCTTCCATGTGTCCTTTGCGATCTTGAATTTAACTTCCACGATGCCGCCTCTTGGTTGAAATATTCTACGAAGACGAATATCTTACAAAGAAAAAAGTGAAATAACAAAAGTGAAGATAATTGACATCGTTGAATGAAATAAACAGGAATAAAACAAAACAACTAAAACCTACAAGAAACAAAAAGCAAACGTCACGTAATTACTCTACCCATAGGCGTAGGAGGCTGGGGGGGCTGGGGGGGGGGGGGTTGTTGCAGCCCCCAACCAAATTTTTTTTTGTGAAAATTCGGGCGATATGCTGAGAATTTTTCGGGCACCCTACCGAAAGAAAAATTAACTGCAATGTGTTTTTCAATGGTTAAACTTATAATATTATTATTATCATTATTATTGTTACGACTTCCCCAAAAATGATAATCAATATGGAAGGGTAATAACACGGCAAATGATTGTATGTAATTGGCATGAGATGTAATAACCGATGCATGCCTATATGATATGTACGTTAACATGTTGAACGCGCGCGGAGCTTGCGAAAAATTGTGGTTATATTTTTCGGGGCAAGTCGTTACAGCCCCCCCCCCCCCAATCGAATTGGGCTCCTACGCCTCTGACTGTACCAACATAACAAATTAACAATGAATCCGCCCGTGACTCGCCTATACCCTCTGTACAATTTACACTTCATTTCCCCTCCTGTGTGTCGCTTTGACACATTTGGACGTTGTGGAAGGCAAATTTCATAACGTGCTATGGACATTGTGGGGCTCGTTTGTGTTGTATTAGAACGTTGCAATGCTGAAATTGTTTAGCCAGTGACCGTTTGGTCGCACAGGTTACTATATAAAAATGCAACAATTGGGCCCACATCCCGACAACAATCACAAGTTCAATATTGTCACAAGCTAGGCTCTGAAACATTATATTAGCCTCCAATGCTATTATAGGCACAATTAATGGCAATTTGTTAATCCTGTCATGTTATTAAGAATACGACTAACCTCCCGACTGTTATATGCAAAGACAGACTTTACCGAAATGCATGTGTTTCAATTACGAAGAATATTTTGGTTTGTTTAAAGGAATATTCTGGTGGATGAAAATGATTTGCTTCAACAAAATTGATCAATAAATGTTTGCATTATATCAAAACCACATCCTCTTAACATTTTGTTTGTCGAAGATATGAATGTTTCCAAACTTGGTGATATTTTATGCATGCATCTTTTAACAGCAAAGTGAATGACCTCATGATGACAAAAGAGAAAGAACTTTTTAGTCTCTATTATTATTTAATCGTTAATCCATACAGGAAAATATATGTCTATAAATAGTTGCATTTTTATGAAATTGTAACTACGGAGAACATTAACAGCTTAGAAAGAATTTCAAACGTATCGCAATTCCAGGACAAAACAACAAGAATATCATAATAAGAATGCAAAGCGTTAAAAAGCATGGTGACATCACAGACCAGCTGATGTGTTCCAATTCCTAAAACAAAGGGCAGGGTTTAGCCAGTCACAATAGGTCACATTCAATGAACCATATCTTACTTAGGGACAAGATATTTGAGATGGGATTTCAACTAACAAATTGTATATTTGTTCTGTAAGATAAATTATTTTAAATTGTCTGCCACAGGAGTATTCGTGTAGATGAGGACAAGCATTTGCTAATTAACCTCAGTAGTTAATTACAATAATGACCTCCGCCCGATTTGTATCTGCAAAGTGGATAAGGACGATATACGTTTGTGTTAAAACATCTATGTGACGATAAACATTTAAAACAACGTAAAATTATACGTTCTGTGCTAAAATGCATTCGCGTGACGTTTTAAGTAATGAAAGTGCGTCTTTGCATATAAAATCGGCTGATCGATATGAAGCCACAACCAGTCCATATATATATTGTTTGTGTTTCGTCCAGTTTCCTCATTTGTTTCGAAAATTTGTAACTTAATACCTGAAATCGAGCAGCACGTAAAGTAACGTGCCCAAATCGCCATTTCGTCTCAAGTTCTCAAGGAAAAAAAAATTGTACAATTTGTTTTTTGTGCTGGGTGGAAAGCCCGCTCTTCCCTGGCCTCAAATTTTGTTTCAACGAAAGCCTATAGGCATCTTAATTTCCACACCTACGCATATTGGCATGTATGGTTAACTTTTCTGGTGGCATCGGTTGATAAAACCGGATACATGAAATGTTGATATACCTATAGATCGATACCATATTCTACTTGACTATAAATGAAAATAAAAATGTAAAAATTTGTACCGTTTAAAGGATTCTGATTGAAGTAAAGAAAGAAGTAATTTTGAATTAAACCAGAACAGTTAAAATTTTTAGAAAGGGGTGAAATCAAAAACAGCCGATTCAGATAAATCACAGCTACTTCAGATTGTGACAAATGTCACAGTCAATGTGACACGGGCGAGTTATTTATATGCAAATACTGTTCAAACGAGTACTTTTTAAGAAAAGTCACCCAGGAAAGAACCTGGGCACGAAAAATCAAACTACCGAACGACTGATCCGCTCTCAACCCCAGTCCCCTTGCATCGGGACTGTGGCTGTGTGATCATCGTCGGGTGTGCATCACCGTTCCCCTCGAAAGGGAACAAATACTACACATGATCTTAGCCAAAAAGCCGAGAAGCGAGTAACCCTATATAGCGTAGCTTATTGAATTAGTGGGTAATACGATCCAGTTTCTGTCAACTTTTGCACGCGACTAATCAACTTTATATAATTTAAAAGACTAAAATACGAGTAAACAAGGACTGCAGGTCTTTGCAGGATAACAACAGACACCTACATGCTGCGTAGAGTTTGAACATAAAATAAGTATTTAATTTTAGAGTCCGATTTCAAATATATTCATTCGTCCCCAATATTGTCCGGCATCAACTTCGGTTTCTCGTCATGTCTATTATATGTATGTATGTATTTTAGATCATCCTGCAAGCAGGAACTTGCGAAGAAGCCATCATTGGCATATCAAAGCTGCAAGCTGACCGAACTCAGTGAATAAGAATACACAGTCATTTCATTTATGTCGATTTCGTGCTTAAATATTCCTTAAAATGGGAAAAATGTTTTCAGGCAAGGTTTTTTTTTTGGTTAAATAACTTCGTTTCTTTTCAAAGTGTCAAACAACAGAGCTATGTTCATATCTTTTCATTAACAATAAGGGTCATTCAAATATATATATATATATTCAT